>APFE031018900.1:93122-137914 GCA_000404065.3 Pinus taeda
TTGTGGTGTTGCTCTTTGTATCCTCATAATGTGCTATCATTTCCTCCATGAAAATTGACCACGTAACAAGTTGTTTACGATAACAAAGCCCTTTATACCATAAAAATTGATCCAGTTCTAAATATGAAGATGTAATACATACCTTTTGAAACAATGGTACACCATGTAGATCAAAATATTGCTCCATCTGAAGTATCCAATTTACGAGATCCTTGCCATCAAACTTCCTCATCTTGCTTTTTCTTGATTTTAAGAGCTCGATCTTGAAACTACTGTAAATATGTACTTTCGGATCTTTAAGTTCTGAAATTGTGACCTGCAGTAGCCCTCTACATCCTCTTTCCAATGCCACCAGTCTAATCCAAATTGGATTCTCCAAGGATGAGTTATGCCAAATCTCCCACAGTGACCTGATTATAAACTAGTTCAGTAGAGCGAACTTGTACGATGTGCCACGTGTCACTGTTTCAACCTTTGGCTCTCAAAAATATATACTAAAGACTACAGTCTGTTCTCTTTATGTATCTTCTTATTAAATTTCAATTTTTTTCTCAGAGAGAAAGTTATGATGATTTTCCCCAGGTCACCTGTTTGGAATATAATTTAGGAGTCTGCAAAAAGACCAACTTCCTCAGATCATATCTCCGCAGATATAGTGCAAAAATCTCTGAAAGTCAGATCCAAGGTTCAGTGCGATTTCATCTCAAATGGGTTTCTGTTTTTGCTTATGAGACATTGCAGAAAAAGAGTTATAGTGAAAATTACATGATGACCTATTTGGAGCAGCGAAACCCTAGAATCCAAAGCTCTGGTACCAAATGGTATGAAACCAGCTCAAGAAAAGATAGAAAAGATAGATCAATGCCTTAGAATTCATCTTCTTTAAGGGGGCAACCTTCTTTACATTACATAAATGAATAATTCTTGGATGATACAAATGAAAAGACCTCCTTTCTATATATAGGAGTCTAAAGGGTCATAATATAATCGGAACCGACAAAACGATAATAATGTAAGGGCACAATAATAACAATAGTGGGCTTCTATGGGGCACAATAGTCACAATCTGGGCACTACATGTCTACATCAATATAATAAGGGGGTTGTACTGATAACAATAAGGGGTTACACTAGTAGTATAGGGGTAACACACCAACTTCGTCTTTTGTGAGGCTCCAACCTATAGGGCACCAACCTTGTCTTGTCAAGGCACCAACCTTAGATTTAGGAGCACCAACTCCAAGGACACCAATCCTTCCAATTCTGAGGCACCAACCCCAAGGGATCTGACCCTATCTTGTTAAGGCACCAACCTTGGATTTAGGAGCATCAACTCCAAGGACACCAATCCTTTCAATTCTGAGGCACCAACCCCAAGGGTTCAGACCCTATCTTGTCAAGGCACCAAAATTGTTTGTTCAAGCCTCCAACCTTCAGGGCACTAACCCTATGGGCTCCAACCCACTGCTATATTTTTTCTAGATATGTTTGATAGTAATTCTCTGCTCCCAAAATCTTCTTCATTGAATTTTGTCAATCTACAGTTTCGCTATAGTCTGCATACTATATAACTAATGACAACCTTATCTCATATAAGGTGTCACCATTTATCTTCATTACACCCAAGAAAAATCTTCAAGTCACATCATGATGACTAACACATCATGGTATTCAATAGTCTTTACACAACTTCAATGTATCTTCAATGAATTGTACTAAGCTCTACAAAAACAAATTTTTGTTTCAACCCTCTATTCTAACTGTCGTGGTAATTGCTTTAGGAATATGCTTCTCATTGTTCTTGTTGTCGCAATCTCTTACTTCCTAGAAAAAACTCACAAACGATTCAATGCTAGTACTGGCCAATGCTCCCTTCAAACGATGTCAGATGAAATTTTATTTTTCCCTTCACAGAACTGTTCTTCAGGTTGTGTTCTTTACTAGTCAGAGTCTTTTAAAGGTTAACCCAATCAACAGAGTTGCTCATCCTTCGACTTCCTTCTTTCCTGCTGGACCTTCAGCTTTCTTCCTTCCCACTCGATCTTCAACTTCCTTTGTTCCTTCAAGTTCATGAGTTGTGAACTATTACTTCTTCGCTTTGTAATCGTTGCCCGAATCGCCTCCCTCAAGTGAAGTGTTTCAACTTGTATATATATATATATATATATATGAGTTTTTCCAATAAATGAAACGACACATTCATTGGTGGAGGGGATGACTTGTGCATGAGGTGGTATATTAAAATATATCGAAGGGCCTTTTTAATATTCAACCAATCATAGACTTGTTATTCATGGAAATGACATAGCAACATAGAAAAAACCATATTATGCTGGATAATGGGTGGTCTCACCTGCCACATCATCACCTTGTCCCCACAATCACAACCTTCATGAAAATCAGAGGTCTTACAAGTTATGCACATGCTCTTTCTTCCGATATAACATAGCTGATGACCCTATGTCGACGGAGTGGATGCAATATTCAATAAACTGTTTTTGATAGGCCAATCGGGTCCATAATATTATCACAATCGGCGGTCCGGGGTGCACTCTATTGCAATTGGTATTTCATAAGACTCCCACAATCAAAAACTAATTAAAATCTACATTAATAGAGGTCCCCACACACCATGTCATAGTTTTAATTGCAATCACAACTTTCAGAGGTTTACACATAACATAGCCTATTTCCCGACGGAGAGGATGTGATATAATATTAAACAATCATTAATATGTCCATCGGGTCCACATCCTCTATCGCCATCGAAGGACTTGTGATATAATTCCCAATGAGGCAAACACGATATTGCATAAAGGTGTATTATAATGGAGCTGTCGGGTCCGCATATTATATCGCAATCGACATTTAACGTTACATCCCTTTAATCTTTGTGAGGTGAAAATTCCGATACACGGATGCAATATTACATTAGGGTGTTTTATAATGGAGAAATCATGTTTGCAGTACATATCACAATCACAGATTTTCAATGTGACACGTAATAAAGCCGCCGATACAATTTCTTCGATGTGCTTGTGGACTTCTGTTAAAAGGTTTCTATAGTTTGTTTCTTAGATTGGGTTCTTAGCTCCTTCGATAAAATTGTTTACACTCCTCCGCCATTGTGTTCCTCTTTGCTTCTCAATGGCTTCTAGTGACCTCTTCCTCTTACTCTTTGGCTTCATGATGGCTCTCGATAAACTGCTTCCGATAACTCTTCTTTGACTGCTCTTGTTCTTGACTTCCAGTGGCTTCTAATGGCTTCCCTTATTGGGTCTACTGCCTTTATTCTATCTGTATATATGTATTTAATTCACTTGGGTACTCCATCTCATCATATCATCATATATAAAACTTTCATCACTAAGAACATTATGATCAATGGGCATCAATAGGCAACATCATGTATGAAAGAATTTGCCATCATAAACACTGCTAAATTGACATCAGTGACAACCTAGATTAACATTCCCACCAAAATTCCATTGGATATTCCAAAATTCGAAGGAAAGTCTGGGGAGGATTGAACTGATCATGTAACAATATTCCATTTATGGTGTTCATCTAAATCCCTAATTGAAGATTCAATCAAGTTGAGATTGTTCCTACACACCTTAACTGGAAATGCTGCTAAATGGTATATAGAGATTAATGGGGGTACGTTTGCTTCATTTGGTGAATTGGATACTACTTTTTAAAACATTTTTAGTTGCTCGTTCGATATGATGCTGTAACTGAGTTATTGGCTAGTTTCCAACAAGATAAGGTATCTCACATTTTTGACCATATTCAGGAATGGAAGAGAAGGAAGAGGCTCAATAAAGCCTATATTCCTAATGAATTCCTTGTCGAATGGTTTTTAAAATCCTTACAACCCGAAATTTATAAGGATGTATCACTCTCCAAGGTATTCACAGAAGAAAATTCTATCTTTAGAGCCCAATAATTAGAACTTATCTATTCGTAGTCTGGGATTCTTGAAAAGATTTTTCCTCATGCTCCTTGATCCAAGATAGATTTAGCCAAACCGAAGCCAGGTTCCCATGCCGATGGGATAGTCAGATCGATCGATAACAATATGACTAACCTGTTAAGTCAATTGCAAAAATTGTATTTACAAACTTATTCTTCGATTTAGGCATCGCCGTCAGTGCCTATGACTTCTCAACCTTCAGCTATTAACACTGTCCAATCTTCTAACCCGAAAGGAAACCAACAATCCGATGGAAAGAAAAAGTGACAAGGTAAGAATAAAGATAAGGATGGAAAGGGTAATGCGAACAAACCGAGTAATAATACAGGGGAGGGTAAAATGAGTCCAAAATGAAATTTAAGTTTCCTTGCAAATTGTGCAATTGAGACCATTTAACTCATCTTTGCCCTAAGATTCAGGATGCTTATTGCTTGTTAGTGCAACAGGGTTCCTCTAGCTCCCAGGATATTCTGACTAACCTTTTCTCCAAGGGAAACAAATGTTTTCTAGTGCGAATGTTAATACTGGAAACCCCATAGGGGGGAACCAGGAAGGGGAAAATCCATCGAATGTATACATGATGAGTTCTCATGTTGATGTTGCTACAAGATCACATGATTATGGTGAACCAAAATCCTCTAAGGCTAATGTCACTCCCGATGTTCCAAAGTCGCTTCATATGGAGAGGCCCGCAGTTGAGCCTATACCTTGGATGCTGAAAGGCTCTACAAAACATTCGACAATTAATCCTAATGCCAAGGTTTCCCATAACTACTCCATTGTTGAAGATCTGGCTCAAATTCTTTGTGTGATGTCTGTGTTGGAGGTACTTCAATCGTGTCCATCACAAAGGAGTGCGGGGCTATAGATCCAAAAAACTCTCTTATTGTTTCATTTGACATGTCAAATATTAAGAAGAGACTACCTCATCACATGGATTTCCAGATTAAATCTACATATCGAAATATCAATAACTTTCAAACTGTAGTTGATGAGGGAGCTTCTACATGTGTCATGTCGATTGCATGTTGGAATGCTATCAAATCTCCTAAAGATGTTCCTTCACCTACTCTCTTGACTGCATTTGATGCTCATTCTCATAGGCTGCATGGGATTATTCCATCCTTTCTCGTCTATGTTGGGGGAAAGGCGGTCAATATCGATGTGGAAATAGTCAATGCAAATTTGGATTATAATCTTCTATTGGGACAAAATTGGATTTATGAAATGGATGCCATTGTATCATCATTATTTCACATCCTATGCTTTCCCCATGAAGAGAGAATTGTTACTATTGATCAGTTGGAGTATTCTCTGAAAGAATCCAATGCATCATATGGTTCTTCTGTTCCCTTGGTAAACAATCCCAAGCAGCCTGTTGATAAGTTACAAGTCAGAATGTATTCCTCGTTGATGGGTACTTTTGATCTTCCTTCTCCTATTGCTGGAATAAATGCTATTTCATCTTCCAAAGCCCCTTCTCAAAGAGAGTTATTTAGAAATCATTAATTTTCAGATTCTTGGCCCTTTCCCTCTTCTACCATCACATTAGAAGAAGGAAAAGTGGGTGGAATGTCACATCCCATGTTTGCTGAAATTTCTTATCAATTTATAGTTAATACTGCAGATTTTGATTCTACTCCTCTTTCACCGGAGGATTTGGATGGAGATGTGGCTATGGATTTGACTCTTGAATCTACTTGTTCCATAGACTGCCTTGATACTGTTTTACCATCTGAGGAAGCAATCCTAAAAGAAACGACGAGTATAGAAAGACCGTGGGATGATTTGCATCATCGGTCATATTTTCTCCTGTACTTGCATGAAGTAGAATCAAGTTTGTCTATCCCTTCATCAACTGGTTGTGTTCACACAATTTTAAACCCTTTGTCTCTAGCACTGATTTTTTCCGGTGGTGACATGTCTATCATTTCAAAAACGATTTCGGTGAACATCTCCAAGAATTCCAATGTAATTGAGAATGTTTTCATCAGAGTTGAATGCTCCTGCGAAGAAATTCAAATCTATACCGATCTTTTTAAAGAGTTCTATGATGTGTTTGCTTTGTCTTATGAGGAAATGCATGGAATTGATCCATCAATAGTCCAACATGGGATCAAGACTTATGTGAATGCGAAGCCTATACAGAAAAAGCTTCGGAAAGTAAACCCTAGGAAAGAAATAGCTATCAAAGCCGAAGTTGAGAAGCTGCTTAAGGCGGGTTTCATATACCCTGTTTCATTGATTGAGTGGGTCTCGTATCCAGTATCGGTTGATAAAAAAAGGAATGATCTGCGTATGCATAGCCTTTAGGGATCTAATTAAGGCTTTTCCAAAAGATAAATTTTCCACACCTTTTATTGATTAGATTACCAATGAATGTGTGGCAAATGATATTTTCTCCTTCATGGATGGTTTCTTTGGTTATAATCAAATTACTATTTGTCTTGAAGATCAACATAAGACAACTTTTATCTCCCCCTGGGGTAATTTTGCATACAAAAAGATGCACTTTGGCCTTAAAAATGTTGGAGTGAATTTTCAGCAGGCCATGTCCTACGCTTTCCACGATATCAAACATATCATCGAAGCTTATTTAGATGACCTAGCTGCTCGTTCTCGAAAGATAATTGATCACCCTCATCATATTTGATTAGTTTTTTAGAAATGTCGTCATTATAAAATCCTGTTGAATCCGAATAAATGGATTTTCGCTGTCACATCCAGTCGGTTATTGGGATTCGTAGTATCTGCTAAACGGATTTACGTAGATCCTTTCAAGGTTGAGAGAATACTTCAATTGCCTCCCCTGTCTACCATCCGTCAACTTCAAAGTCTCCAAGGAAAATATAATTTCTTGAGGAGATTTATTGTCAATTATGCTGAGATCACAAAGGGATTTATGAGATTGTTGAAGGAAGTAGTTCCGTTTATATGGGAAAATTTCCGTCAACACTCATTTGATGCTTTGAAAAAGCATTGACCTATACTCCTTTATTGAGTCAACCTGATTATAGCGGGGATTTCCTCTATTATCTCGCTGTGGAAGAATCAACCATCACTATGGTTCTGGTTCAGGAAGACGATGCTCTCCATGAGCACATGATTTATTATATGAGCTGAGGCCTGGTAGGTCCTGAATTAAGATATTCTCCTATAGAGAAATTAGCTTTGGAAACTGTTCATGTTGTCCAACGACTTCGACACTATATTCTTCTTAAGAAAACTTTTGTCCTAGCGACTATCAACCCATTTTAGTTTTCTCTCAGTAGGCGAGCGGTTGGGGGAAAATATAACAGATGGGTTGTTATTTTACAAGAATTTGATCGCGAGTTCTTGTTAGCCAAATATAAGAAATCATTAGTTTTGCGGAATAATCTCAGAGTTTCCTTGTGAAGAAGAAGTAGTTTATGAGGAATCATTTCTTGATGAACATATTTTCTTTATTTCTTCACAAGATCCTTGGTATGGAGATATTATAATATATCTTCAGACTTCGAAGTTTCCCCTCACTTTTTTAGAGGATGGGTGAAGAAAATTGTGTCACTTAGTTAAAATTTACGTTATTATCAGTGACACTTTGTATCATCGCATGGTTGATTCAATACTTACACACTGCTTAAACTTAGAAGAAGCTGAGTTAGTGATGAATGATTTCCACAGTGGAGCTTGTGGTGGTCATCTATTTGGGCTTTCTACAACCCAAAAAAATCTTGCATGCAGAGTATTTTTTGGCCTTCGATTTTCAAATATTGTGTTGAAGTGGCCAAAAAATTCCATCCTTGTCAGGTTTATACTCGGAAAATGCATGCTCATCTAGCTCCGCTCTTTCCTGTTATTACCATCGGTCTGTTCTCAAAGTGGGGCATGGATTTTAGAACTTGTAACCCGCCTTCAACAAAGGGTCATAAGTATATTATTGTAGCAATGGACTACTTTACTAAGTGGGCCAAAGCTATGCCCACTTTTCGAAATGATGGTGAAACAACAACCCTGTTTCTATTCAACCAAGTCATTTCTCGTTTCAGTATTCCTAAAGAGATTATCACTGACCATGGCGGTCATTTCCAGAACAAGATGATGGCTGAATTAACTCTCAAGTTGGGTTTCCGTCAAGAGAATTCATCTCCTTACTATCCTCAAGCCAATGGTCAGGTGGAAGATGTGAATAAATACCTGAAAGTTATCCTGCAAAGGACAATTAATAAAGCTCGATCCAATTGGCATATCATGTTATATCCTGCACTTTGGGCATACCGGATGTCGGTTAAGACCACTATGGGTTTCACTCCTTTTTAACTAGTTTATGGTTTGGAATTAATCTGCCCCGTGGAATGTGAAATTCCTTCTCTTAAATTAGCTATAGAACTTGTTGCAGACACTTCTAGTCCTGAATACCGCCTCATTTATTTAGAACGTCTTGACGAGTAGCGTTAAGATGAAACCACAATTAACGAATCTCATAAAAAGAGAGTGAAGATCTAATATGATAAGGTTGTGCATCCTAGGGTTTTCTTTGAAGGTGACTTTGTCTAGTTCTATGACCAAGACAAAGATGCATTGGGGGCAGGCAAGTTCAAACCGATGTGGTACGATCCTTTTATCATTAAAAAGGTCTTAAAAAAGGGACCTTACGAATTGGTTAATTTTGATGGAAATGAGCTGTCGGAGCCCAGAAATGGGCTCTATCTTAAGAAGTATTATGCCTATGCTTCTGCCTAACATTTTCTTGGTTGTAGATATTGTATATATTTGTGCCTAATTGTCTATAGGTTTGTTATAGACATATTTGGGCACTGAAACCTCAATCATATATGTCGATAAACCAAGGTCTCTTTAATCCCTAAAAGTGTTGTTTCATACCCTAAAGGATCATGGTCAACTAATTACATCATTTCCCAGAAGTTCCACCTAAAAAACTACTTAGAACTGGCCAAAACTGGACCATACTGACTGCTCCATGGTGAAGGTGTGATGCATACTGGTTGCCACACTAGCCAAGTGCGATGCATACTGAAAGAGCCTTCTGTGGGGTGCGATGAGCGAGAACAGACAAATGGCAGAGACAGTTTACTAAGTGGATGCTCATGGAATCTTCTAGAAACTTCTCCTATGATACTTGCCTCTCTGAATTCGCCCAGGGATGAGTAAGAGATCAAATAAATCTCCAAGTGGAACCAAGAACTATTAGTGAAATGACGCTAATGAAAAACCCAGAGCTGACTCACCCCCTTGCAAGACATCTATATTTTGATCCCTCATCTGAGAGATCTAGAGGCTGGAATTTTCAAATTTGTAAGGAAGTGCTATTGGTTTCTCTTTGAGACATTGTATTGTTGGGCGATCTTTCTTTTCATGAGGTGAAGAGGGCTTTCATGCTGGGAGGATGATGCTGGATCAGACAGTTGGGTTGTAATCCTCTCTTCTACTATCAATAAAGTTATTTGAGTTTTCCTCCATATACTTGTGTATTTGTGAATCTTGCTATTGTGAATGCAATTGTATGGTTAATGTATTTCTGATTCTGCATTGTTTATGGTATTATAGATCTCTATGCTTTGATGGTGTTTTGTAGCTTTGCTTCTACAGGTATTCTCTAAAGCGAGACAAGTAGGAAAGGAGTGGAAAGCTCTATCAAGGGAGAGAGGAAACAAGTGAGGAGCCAAGCGAAAGATTCAGGTTGGTACTCTTTGCTTCTCTCTCATCTATCATACATAAAGGAAATCACAAGTTACTTTGATTGTTTGTTTCTAAGATAGCTACCCACCTTAGTGGGACTAGCAGATCGAAAAGACACTAGTTTCCCAGAAACAAAATGGCAACCATACTGGGGAGCGATTAGTTTGTTTGTTTATTATTGTTGTTTGCTTTATAAACTATAGATGAAGCCTAAAGTTAAGCCAGGTAGCCTTCGAACTGCACTTGCTATGCAAGTGAAAAGTAGATCAACGCTACTTCAGTCAATCTCCGGGTTGGTTTATGAACTGAACATCTGAATTGAAAACATCCTAAGTGCCCTAGCAATAGCTCAATAACCTCCTAAGGTCATACCCTTATACTTTGTTTTTACCGTCTATCATAGCTTAGCTGAAATAACTGAACTTAGCTGCAAATTTTGAGCACAAACCAAACTTAGTTTCATTCCCTAGCCCATCGCATTGTCTGTAACTAGCAGCTTGTATGCATCTCACCTCCCGTGTGCTGCAGGTGAGATGCATCCCTATTTCCCTTAAGGACAGGTGCGATGATTGAATGATATTGTTTTCCTCCTAGGAAATTGGTTTTTTTTCTCCTTGTTTTCAACTCTATTGAGTAGTTTTGCTGCTTATGATAAGTATATCATTGTTGAAGCCTTCTTCCTTTACATTATTCAGCCTCCATTGATCAAAATTTGTGAATGTTTTTTTTTTTTTTTTAAATGTATTTTTCATCATTTACAGTCCTCCTATGTCAAGAGTAGCTTAATCGAACTGTCATCTTTTGATTCAAAAGTGTCGTAACTGTCGTTTTGAGTCAATAAGAAGAGCGTTGTAAAGTCTTCCTCTTCTATATAGTTGATTGTACTTTTGTCATTGTATTTGATTTGAATTGTTGAAAGCAGTTTTTCATTCGAAATCGAAAGTGTTGTTTTAGTCTTCCTTTCATTTTGAAAAGAAATTGTTGAAGAGTCACTTTGAAGAAAATAGTTCAGATCTATACTTTGTTTTCCTTTTTAGCATTCTCACATTAAGGAAACAGAAAAAAAAAACAAATACATGCATGTGCATTTTCATTTAGACTGCATGCGTAAAATGATTTAAAAAATGCATTTAGTGTGTGATCTCTGCTCTCTGTTGAAAGAATCATACTTTTCTTTCCTTAGTAGCTAGGATTTTCATTGCTAAAATAAAACAAATGACTGTTTATCATTTTAGATTGCATATTTAGGAATTTTGCATCTACATCACACGGTGAACCTTGAAATACAAACTTCTAAGAAAGATCAACTCTAAAATAAACCTCAATGAACATAAAAACACTTTGGAACCTAACGCAACACATATAGAAGTGTAGGCTAGAGACGTGTTTCGACATCGTAAAACTTGGTAACTAACGTTTTCATTGAAGGTTGGGTGATTCCTCCTCTTTGATACGACAAGTGCCAGTACAAACTTGTGCTCCCTGTAACATTGAGTATATATTAGGAGACCACAATAGGCTAATGTCCTTTATCCTTAGGAAGCTGTGTCTGCCACCCTATCGATCGTAATGCACTAAACACAACATTCGGGAAGATTGACTGCCATATGTAAAGTCCTTGGTAATTTCTCTTCAATTTACCACCAAGGTGTATATTGTAGTTTTGCGATTGGTTTGGTAATCCCTCTGTCTAGATTTCCGGAGTAGTCACTTTTGTTCCTTTTCGACTACCTAAAAGAAAAGTTCCAACTGAGCACTTGTCACTTCAGTCTCATTAAAAATCGAAGGTGACTAGAGTCACCTTTAGCTTTTTCTCGACTCTTAAAAATTGAAAAAGCAAGTTGTGTCAAAGCGTCATAAAATTTATTTTAATTCGGAATAACATCCCGGTTGCTTCGTTGATCTTAGGTTGAGGTAATGGAGTCCACCAATCAAGGAACTCCCCTTGGGGGAATCCTAGTCCTTTCTCTTCTTGGGGAGATATTGGTGCTCCATATATGGCTACATTGTCCCTTCCAGGAATCACAATTGGCCTGCCAGTATGGCTATTCTCAACCTCTGTCATTCAAAACACCGTAATTCCTCAGCAATCGAATCGACAACCAGATGATACTGAAGTTACCCCTTCACCTTCTACTTCGTTTTTTTCTCCATCTCCTTCTTCCTCTTCGCTTGGTGAAACTAGTGATACTAAAAACCAAGTAACTAATAAGAAGAAGAAAGGGAAGGAGAAGAAGAAGAAGAAGAAGTCAGTCAAGCAAGGGGGAAACCATGCATCATTCGGTGAAAATCCGCACACCGAAACTTACAAACCTAAATCCCCATGCATAATTTGCAAAGGGAACCACCTTCATCGAGATTGTCCTTACATTCCACGGATCTTGAGAGAATGGTCTCCCCGTTTGCACCATCCAGTGTCATCAACCTCTATTGATCATGTTGAGAGAACACCATCAACTAGTGAAAATGAAGTCAACGGACAAAAAGGAAAGTCCAAATTTCCTTGTAGGTTGTGTGAAGGCGATCATACCCTTCACTGTTTTCCTTTTCTCGATGAAGCCAAAAGTGTCTTGGATAACTGTCCTGCTTCATCGCAGCGATTTCCGCCTGGATACAAGAAACTTTTTCCAAGTCCATCACTAGTTGAAAATCCGATTGACGTAAATCAATTGTCAGTCGAAATGCCTATCATTGAAAGCAAACCTTTTGAGTCCATACTGGACCTAAGTCAACAGGTTGAGATGGCAGTCGACCCAGGTTTGCCTTCAAAAGGTCTACCTTCAGAAGATACAATTTCCAAAGAGAATGAGAACGACACCGTTCAAATTCTTTTTGTTAATAGAGAGTCTGATGAACATGGGGGAAATTCACCCATTCCTTTACAACAGGATGAAAGTTCCCTAGTTCAGGAGGTTTATCCAGCCATTTATCCAGTACCTCCTCCAAGCAGTCTAGTCATTTCCTTCGATTGGAATCGACTAACAAGGCCCCGCCTTCCATCTAGCGTACCCATTTCGGATAATAGTACAAGTGTACAAAATGATCGTGTCTAGCACCATCATAGATAAGGGGGCTTCAGTGAGTATCCTTTCCTCAACTGCTTGGAAAACGCTTGGTTCCCCATCGCTTTTGCCCGAGAATCGAAATTTGTCAGGCTTTAACAAAGGAACCAGTCGACCGTTAGGGATCCTTCCAAAGTTACCCATAAATTTGAAAGGGAAAACCGTTTACTTGAACGTGATGGTAGTCCAAGGGCCATTAGATTACAATCTACTCCTTGGGTGTGACTATGTTTATAGCATGGAGGCTATTGTTTCCACACTCTTCCGAGTGACGTGTTTCCTGCATGAAGGCAGAATGGTACATATTATCGACCAACTTTCATTTCCTCGTTCAAACACAGCTACAAGTCAAACATCATCCCTAAATGGTCTCTTCGTGTCAAGAATGTCTCTTCAACCTTCATCTCATCCACTTAATTACCGCGAGTAGTTAGGTGAATGTAATGAAGTCTAGGGGCATGCACCCTGGGCTGCTTCGGCAGGCGAACCCAGCTGAAAATATAGATTTCCATATAGGTTATATGATTGGTCTGAAACACCATTTCCTTGTAGGATTTGGGATTGGTCTGAAACATTTATCTCCTCGAAGGTTATGTGATTGGAAGTGCCGACCCACAACATTCACCTTGGTCTATTTCGATAGACAAAGCCAAGGAAGTGTTTTGTCTGCTATGTGGATGAAACAATCTTGCTTAAATGCAAGGAATTCCATATGGTAACCTGGAAACTCTACTTTTCTTCATACCCGGGGGCATGCAACCCTTTTTATGCAAGAAAAATTTGACCAATTAGATTAGCTTTATAACTGTTTTAGTTTAGCTTTTTAGCTTAGGTTAGTTCAACTTCTTGGGTTAGGTGAATGGTCTGATCCACCATTCACCTTTGTCAGCGACATGCAAACAAGGCAAAGGAAGGATTTTTCCTCGGCCAAGGATAAAACAATCCTACCTAACCTCAGTAGTTCCTTAGCTTTAGTGTAGTTAGCTCTGTAGTTTGGTCACTTCTAGCCTACGTGAAAAGGTCATGAGCAAAGTTTTGCATGGTGCAAGCTCATTAAAAAATGACCTAGTAGCAAGAAACATCTTTAAACGACTGTCATGAGAAATGTTTCCACAAGGTTCAAGCTCGTTAAAAAATAAACCCGCCACTGAGCATAGTTTCTTCCGATTCAAGCTCATTAAAAAATGAATCCCCCATCGATAAATAACCTTTGTGATTGCCTTGCTATCAACCTTTTGAACAGTGGTTGTGTTCCTACCGCCACCTCCATTCTTTTGGCTGATCATATGCTTCCACTTGATTGTTTACCATTTTGAGGAACAGCTGCGACAAGTGGTCCTGTTAGCCACCCTCTCCACACTGCCATGTTTTGAGAAGTTCCAAACTTACCTAGAACCAGTTGCTACGCCAAAACACCACTCGTTGCTAAAAAACGAGTCTCTTTTAAACTCTTTTTAGACTCGTTAAATATAAAAATATTGTCGAGTAGTTGGCCTCTCCAGCTCGTTAAAGTGATTGGAAGTGCCATCCCTCATGTATTTTAATCTTTTTGGACCTGAGGGATTATCACACAAAAAGATCGAGCGCTTGTCTTTTTCGGCTCACTAAAGTGATCAGAAAAGTCATCCCTTTTGTATTATTTTAATGTTTTTCAGACTCAAGGGATTATAATACGAAAAAGAATTGATGGAGTTTCCTTTTCGTCCCTTTTCAAAATCTCTAAACATGAAAAGGACCGAGTTATCCTTGTCGTTAAACTCGTTAAAACAATAGCGACAAACTTGTCCATCTAGACAAGAATGAGTTTCACTGTCGCTAGGCTTGCTCCTTTTTTGGCTCACTAAAGTGATCAGAAAAGTCATCCCTTTTGTATTATTTTAATGTTTTTCGGACTCAAGGGATTATAATACGAAAAAGAATTGCTGGAGTTTCCTTTTCGTCCCTTTTCAAACTTTCTAAACATGAAAAGGACCGAGTTATCCTTGTCGTTAAACTCGTTAAAACAATAGCGACAAACTTGTCCATCTAGACAAGAATGAGTTTCACTCTCGCTAGGCTTGCTCAAACATAGTGACAGGTTTACTTGAATGGAAAATTATAAAAAAAGCATATGTTATCCTCCTCAAACTTGACAAAAATAAAGAGGTACTGGTAAGCAATGACTTGGGAAAAATTAAAGAAAAATTGAAGAATTTTGTTGGTAGTAGGTCGCTCTTGAACATGACACTTTCACTCCATCACCATGATTGAGTCGGGTTGGGTTATTCCGTTCATCAGTCATATCACCATTGGTCCTCTGTACCATCCATGTTTTGGGGTTAACGCTACCAATCCATCTCAGTGTCGCCGACATGTTCAAGAGAAGTCATTCAAAGAATTCACTACCCAGCTAACGCCTCATCCGCTGCAATACCTTCACCCTCCATTTTTCATGGCTGCCATTCCTAAGCCTTGTATCATCAGATCATTTTCACCTCTAGAAAATCATTTGCTTCGTTTCATGTCGTAGATGTGGGATGCATTAAGGCCCTCCTACGACGGGTCACTTCTTGTCGACATCAGCACATTATCCAAGAAGTTGACTTAGAAACAACCCTTTCAGTACTTTGAAGCTCGCATGCCTTAATGGCAAGTTTCTCACTTCTCGTGACAAGTTTACATCAATGGCCTTCGACTGGAAGATTTTACGTGATGTTTGACATCGACTCATATATTCACACCACGTGAATTGTACTGTAACACCTTAAGGGTCATTATCATTATCGATGATTCCTCTCGCGCTTGTTAATAGCTTACATCATTGGCTGGTAATCAGGCAACATCTTTCCATGTTCGACTTCAAAACATCTTTTCACATGGATTGACTTGTACATTGGGCGAAGATTGAGTGAGTTTGAAGACCCCAGATCTAGTTTCATCCATCGAGGCTGTGATGTATTCAGGAATATAAAGACATCAAATGTACATAGAAGCTGCACAGATGATCATCTGAGCTAAGGGATGATGACTCTACATATAAAGAATCATCGGTCTGCAATCGCAGACGGTTATCTGTTCCATGTACATGAAAACGAATTTATAAAATCTAAGCATGGGAATGCCTGCCTCAGCTAGATCATGAAAATAATATGATGTTGATGTATTGTATTGTATCTTATTACAGGTCACCTTCCAGTTCGAAAAACCTCGGATCCTCATGATAAAAGCATTTCTCCCGACATCAAAAGATTTACGACCTCATGCTTTAGGGGACCGCCGTTATAGACATATTTGGGCACTGCAACCCCAATCATATATGTCAATAAACCAAGGGCTCTTTAATCCATAAAAGTGTTGTTTCATACCCTAAAGGATCATGGTCAACTGATTACATCATTTCCCATAAGTTCCACCTGAAAAACTACTCAGAACTGGCCAAAACTGGACCATACTGACTACTCCATGGTCAAGGTGCGATGCATACTGGCTACCACACTAGCCAGGTGTGATGTATACTAAAAGAGCCTTTTGTGGGGTGCGATGAGTGAGAAGAGACAAATGGCAGAGACAATTTGCTAAGTGGATGCTCATGGAATCTTCTAGAAACTTCTCCTATGACACTTGCCTCTCTGAATTCGCACAAGGATGAGTAAAAGATCAAATAAATCTCCAAGTGGAACCAAGAACTATCAGTGAAATGACACTAATAAAAAACCCAGAGTTGACTCACCCCCTTGTAAGACATCTATATATGGATCCCTCATCCGAACGATCTAGAGGCTGGAATTTTGTAATTTGTAAGGAAGTGCTGTTGGTTTCTCTTTGAGACATTGTATTGTTGGGTGATCTTGCTTTTCATGAGGTGAAGAGGGATTTCATGCTGGGAGGATGATGCTGGATCAGATAGCTGGGTTGTAATCCTGTCTTTTATTATCAATAAAGTTATTTGAGTTTTCCTCCATATACTTGTGTATTTGTGAATCTTTCTATTTGTGAATGCAATTGCATGGTTAATGTATTTCTAATTCTGCATTTTTTATGGTATTATAGATCTCTATGCTTTGATGGTGTTTTGTTGCTTTGCCTCTACAGGTATTATCTAAAGCGAGACAAGTAGGAAAGGAGTGGCAAGATCTATCAAGGGAGAGAGGAAACAAGTGAGGAGCCAAGCGAAAGATTCAGGTTGGTACTCTTTGCTTCTCTCTCATCTATCATACATAAAGGAAATCACAAGTTACTTTGATTGTTTGTTTCTAAGATAGCTACCCGTCTTAGTGGGACTAGTTGATCGAAAAGACACTAGTTTTCCCGGAAACAAGGTTTCATAGTGATATCGATATTTTTGATCTTCTTTGGCAGGTATCGATGGATGATCTAGTATATATAGGGTTCGCGATGGTGCTAGTTGACATACCCGGAATTTGGCTTCTGTGGCTTGGGTGATTTGCTATCCATCTAGTCAGTTGTTGGTTTTAAGAGGCATATGTATCGGCCCTGCTTCAAACAATGTTGCCGAATATACTACTATTGTTAACTTAATATCTGAAGCAATATATCTCGGTATTGATTCGTTAGTAATATACTTGGATTCACAACTGGTGGTTTCTCAGTTAAACAAAATTTATTGTGTGAGATATCCTTATTTGTTTCACCAACTTTTGAGAGTGCATTTATTACAAATATAATTTAATTTTATCACATTTATTCATATTCCACGATAAAAAAATTCATTTGTTGATTCCATAGATAATAAAACATTATATTGGGATATAATCATTCATCACATTAAAAATAGAAAATAATCAAAAGTCATCTGTATATATGGTCATCACATCATGAAACCATTTGTATATAGATATAAGTTTTATGTTCAAAATTTTATACAAAATCGAGACAAAATGTCCTACAAAATTAGGGCTTAAGCCCAATCATGTCTATCAAAAAGATTTGGACATCTCTAATTGATATCTATGGTTCTAGCCTTGAATCTGCATCTCAGATGAAGAAGACGGTAGTAGCCACCTGTTGGAAAAGCCACACTCAATCTCGTGGTACTCCTACCATGCGTCTCTGCATAGCCTCTGGTAGATCCATTATCACTACCATAAGTACCAGGTGAGTCAATCTGTCCAAGTTACTCTGCATGGTATGGAGGACTCTCTCAATCTTAGTTTTGGCACTCTCCATATCTCTTCCATGATGCCTATGCCTATTTAGACCCTCAGGTCTTACCGATCCCAGATCTGTATCATGATCAAACAATTTTGTAAGAATTTTTGTCTCATAAAAAAGAATTTCAATTCATAATTTTTGAAATCCAAAAAAATAAAATAACATTTAAACTTAAAAATAATTTTACCAATGGCACCCCATGCAGCGATGGGTGGAAGCACTAGATCTGGATCTGCTCTGAAATCCATGCCTGCATAGGGGTAGTCCTCGATGTCAATGACATGTTGTTCCCACCAAAGGAAAAAAGCGTCATCAAATGTCATTCTAGGGACTTCACCATTCCCTACTGTCTTCATTAAGTCAACCCATCTATCTATCCATGGATCTCTTGGGTTGCTGATCCTAGACATCACTTTGGGTCGAAGTCTTGGTAGCCTCTTAAAGAAGAATGTGCAAAGGATAGTACCATACCCAAAATGTTTGGCATTACTCTTTTTGATAGAAGTAAGTTGTTTTTTCCAATTGGTTAGAGGGGCTGTACACCAATAAAAAATTGTAGTGAGGAAATCGACTGCTAGGCTCTTTGTAACATGCAATGCTTGATGCAATGAAGATATCCTACTACCTTCACAATGGTAAAAAGGAGAATACTGAGGGGCAGACTTTCCACATTCTTGATTGGGATCTGCGTCCCTACCTTCTCATTGTTTCCAGGGTAATAAATGCGAATGTAATCATCCACATTTAGGCTTCCTCAGGCCTTTCTTTGCAAATTAACTAGCTCTCCTCTACGGGAAAGTCCATTGATGAAGTAGATGTCTTCTACTTCAATTCACAGGGGCATCTGATTAATCATAAACACATCTTCTTCTGGATCCCAATAATTGACAAGCATCTCCAACAACCTTATGTTGGTTTTCATATTTTCCATTTTGAAAAATTTCAATAATCCACATCATCTTAGTGCATCCAGTGCCAATGGATCATTCATCACTTCATTATCAACTGCATTGTGATCTATTTCCTTCCATGTGATTGTCATCCTGCAGTTTCACGCATTTTCATCCGTTAAAACCCTTGATTTAAATTTTTTCACTGCGCACATGCGGGTTCGCTTCATACATAGTCATGTATATGGCTTACTGATACATGAATTTGATTTACCCAACCTGCATACGTGAAGAGTAAAAATATAAAAACAAGTCTTTCACGGTAAAATTATTGGAAAAATATTTGAAATGTATAAAAATTCATTGAAAGATAGAATTAGGAGATTAGCTGGAAGTTTGATGGCTGTTATGGCTGAGAAATTTGGTGGATTGTGGTTGCCAAGTTTTTCTCCAGAGCTATTTCACTCAATTGTTCAAAACAAAAATGAGACTTGGTGAGTCAAAAGGTCTATTTAAAAGTTGAAATTTTAAAAACTTTTGAAAACCCGCTTTTACAAAGTTTATGTTTTATTTTTAATTTTATAACTTTGTGACCTTTTGGCTTTGAGTGTTGGGATAGGTTGTTTATCAGGTTAAATTGGAGACTTTGAGACATTTTCTACCACTTTGATTCCATGACCGCTGACCCATCATGGTAGGTATCATTTTCATCACTGGCATATAGGTTAGGGAAGATCACTTTTTCCTTTTCATTATGCATTCTAGCCTCCATACTGTGATATGTTTCCATAGGGTCGACCCCATTGTGTTATGATTCTTAAAACCATTTTCACTTTCCAAGTTATAAAATCATGACATGATGGTAGAGCCATCCTTTACATGGGATTCTTAGTTAGATCCTCACTAGCATATGTTTCCCATGCTGCAAAGATTGAGTGGGCTTGGGAATCCTCTTTAGAACCGCCATGACTTTTGTGATGAAGCTTCATTCTCATTCTTCTTCGCTATCTTTCTGCATTTATACCCTAAAGGCTTCCACATGTTGAGTTGTACTTCTACAATGCATGTTGACTATTTGTACCTTTTGGCCTTAAGCCATTTTCACTTGGACTCGTGTATAAGCCACTTTTTGACCATGTCTTTATGCAAAATCAACCTTGCAATCACTTAGTCTTTGCAACTTGACACCTTATGCTCGTGGAAATAACATTCCTTTGAGTGTCATTAACCAATTTCATCACCTTGCATTGAGCATAGGAATGTTGCCCTACCAGGAACTAGCGCATCTGTATCTGGACACTCATTCTTTCCATTGTACCATAGGCATTCTTTTATTCTTTTTCAAGATTTTCAAATATGAAAAAGACAAAAAAATTATATATTCCATAAAAGAGTGGGAATGGGACTTTACTTCCATAATTGTTGTTAGCAAGAGTCAGTTGCGTTGCCCTTGAACAAAGCACTCAAAGCAAGTCTTTCCTCCATCAAGATGGGATTTACTTTGACTTAAGAGAGCCATAACCTTGTCATTGAGTTAGTACTCCTCTGGTTGGTTATCTCTTCCAATGATATGGAGAGTTTGTTTATGCCTCCTGCATGAAAAACTTATACAAAGTTATCATACACTACCATATAGTCACATTTGATTCGTAATTTTGTTCATGAGAAGTAAATGTGAGTTTGCATTTCTGCGGTGTCCCTTGACTCATTTTCAGTCGGCCATACTCAGTATGTGAGAGTTATGTTCAGTATCACATCAACTATTTGGTCCTTTGCTTGTGCTAGTTAAGAAGGTATCCATTAACTTCTTGTTGGCAGGTCTTCTCTTATCAACTTCGACAAATTTCTCTGAGAGTAGGCCTAGAGGCACACCTTGACCAAGTCCGATTTATCCTTGTGCCTCCTGCACTCCCAGCTATGGAAACCCTTGTTTCCTCATAGAGATGTCCATGTCCTGTATATGGCATCCATGTGTATGCATTTGAAAGAGGATTGTTGAGGCTTGGGCTGGACGGATCCAGAGGCAGGTTTTGTTTGGAGCCGTGGATGAATTAGGTTGTATTCTTCCACATTCTTTTGCAGTCATCAATAAAGAAGCTTTTCCTTTTTCCCGATGTTATGATATTAATGCTTTAATTCATGTTACAGCCTAATGATGTATGATTTCATGTTTTATATTTATATTCTTATATGATCTAACATCTATATCATGAACATGCTTTGAACTACTACTAGTATATATGATTTTCTTGAATGAGTTATATGTTTTGAAGCATTGGAGAAAGCAGAAGGTTTGGACCCTATGGGAACAACCTCAAACGTAGGACCTTCAGGTACTATCTCTTTTTCCTATTTTAGTAGTTTAAGCTTTAGGACTACCTATTTACTTGCTTCTTGTTGGTGTATGCCCTTCGATCTGCTGGTGTTCTCTACCCATACCCTAGGGTGTATTATTCCTGTAACAACCATCTATGCTACAAGAGGCCATGACATGTGCTAGAGGCCTACAGGGGGGCATCCCCAATACCTGAGCACCTATTCCTACACACACTCCCTAGCATCAAAAGGGAAGTGATATTAGACCACCACCATAGAGAGTAGCCCAGGGACGTGGGAAGCTAGATGAGGAGACCAGGAGGGATCTCAGGAGGAGGAAGCTGTGCTTTACTTGTTGGGATCCCTAGGCACAAGGCCATCGGTGCATAACTAGAAAAGGCCATTATATTGAGGTCTTTTCAGATAATGATCAGGAGGACGATGTGGAGTTGGAGTATGGTGGGCTAGAGAGTGAGAGTTCGCAGAGAGGTAACCACCACTACCAAATGGGGGAGTCCTTGCTTCTTTAAGTGGGGTCCCAAACTTTCTAACCGTGAGGATCAGAGGCACATTGCAAGGGAAACATATCTTATTCCTAGTAGATAATGGGGCTACCCACAACTTCATTGATTCTCAGATGGTTTAGAGGAGGGGAATCGCCATGACAAATTTTGATTGTTTTTTAATTCTGGTGCTGGGGATCCGGACAATGAAATGCACTTGGTATGTTCCCGCATTGATAATGACCATGGGGAACTACTCGATGACAGACCATTTCTTTGTGATGGACGTACTAGACACCAACGTAGTGATGGGTATCTAGTGGCTATACTGCCTTGGCAAAGACACAACATATTGGAGCTTATTCCTAGTAGATAATGGGGCTACCCACAACTTCATTGATTCTCAGATGGTTTAGAGGAGGGGAATCACCATGACAAATTTTGATGATTTTTTAATTCTGGTGCTGGGGGTCTGGACAATGAAATGCACTTGGTATGTTCCTGCATTGATAGTGACCATGGGGAACTACTCGATGATAGACTATTTCTTCGTGATGGACGTACTAGACACCAACGTAGTGATGGGTATCTAGTGGCTATACTGCCTTGGCAAGGACACAACATATTGAAGGAGTTCACTGGGCCAGATGACAAGCTGACGGTGCTTAGAGGCATGCATTCGTACCCTCTGCAGACATTTTTGGCACATCGGATGGAGGCATATTTGAGGCTTGGAGACATAGCGTGGGCAGTAGAGATAAGGATTTCAGAGGCTAAGGGACTTGCCCAATCACCACACCCGGACATATAGACACTATTAGACAGATACTCAGTGGTATTTGGGGATATTCCACCAGACAAGGGATTCGAGCACACCATTGAGTTGGAGCTAGATGTGCAAGAAGTGATTACCACCCCTTATAGGAACTCCAAGGCCTATAAGGATGAGATTGAGTGGGCCATCAAGGAGTTGTTGGCACTGGGCCACAATAGGTCGAGTTCCAGTTCCTTTGTTTCTTCAATGGTGTTGGTGAAGAAGAAGGATGGAACGTTGCACATGTGCGTCGATTACAGAGCACTCACCAAGAAGATGTTGAAGAAATAATAGCCCATACCACACATCGATGAGTTGATGGATGAGATTAGAGGAGACAAGTACTTCTCTAAGATAAATCTGCACTTGGGGTACAATTAGATCAAGGTGAGGGATCATGACATCCCTAAGGCGACCTTCATATGTGATTATGGGAATTTTGAGTTTTTGGTCATGCCTTTTGGTTTCACCAATGCACCTGTGATCTGAAAATGAGATCTTAAATCAATATAAAGGTATTACAAACTCATGTGCAGGAATGCCTATATTACTTAGTGCAACAGATCGAAAAGATTGCGAATAATATAGAAAATGAGTAGTCAGAAAACATAACAGGAACACACACATCAACACATCAAATAATCAAGGAGTTCACTAGACTTCTTGGCTACCTCTCCTGGTCTAGCTTTCAGTGGCGACCTCTATATTAAGTCTTTGAGAACAGAATATTACAAGTGTTGGCTCAACCCAAGTCTCAACACACCGACAGTGATATTACACAGGGATACTTGAAAATCTTGAGTCTAAAGTGTGCACAGGTTCCCCCTCTTAGTGCCTCTGATCAACTGTTCTGTCTCAATCTGTCTCTGACCTCTGACTTCCTCTCTGGCACTCTAGCTGTTTGTTCTGTCATCGGATGGCCTTTTAAGCCTATCGGCGTTGTCGGTTTGTATCCCTCTTCAAGCTCTCTGGCTCTTGGCTGCTGTCCATTCAAATCCCTTTTGAGCGTTAAATAATCACTGCAAAACGCTCTCAGGTATGGTGGTCACCTGTTTCCAAATGGAAAGGACTAGCGTGGGTGAAAATCCCAAAGAATCGCTTCTCTTTTTAAAAACAGAAATACACTACAAAACATGGAAAATTCGACCAAGTCAGACTTCAAAATATATGAAGTCACATCTATAAACCTATCAGGTACGTTGTTTTATTGCATTATTGTTGTATCTCATTGCATGTGGACATATATCAATACATGGGGAAATACAAAGAAATCCAAAGAAATCCAAAGAAACCAGACTTCAAATTTATTTAAACCCGACCCATAATCGTTATCGGGTCCGGGTGTATCGCATGTCGCATATCACCCACTCCTTTGTATTGATGTGATGCGAGTAAATCTTTGTCGTTGGGCTTCCACCACTAGATCGATGACTGAGATCTTCCTCCGCACAAACAAATCTGATCGACAATCCTCCGTCATTGATCTATGCTTAGTAGATCCAATGTTCCCTGGAGATTTCGGGCGGACAATTTGCTCGACCCTTAACAATCCTTACGGACCTGATGGGGTTTATAAACTCCCAGTCCATAAAAGTTCGGGTCCAATCTATGAGTTAACGCCCGATTACTTTTGCGCCCAATATCCGTTAGATGATGTGTTCCCTCGATCTTGTGGTCGACGGGTATTCAATGTGCACATGGTTTAACCTCTGTTTGGTCCCCCATGATGCAATATGGTAGTTGATCTGTGCGCTCGATCAACGGCCCTTGTTAACTCGTGCTAATCGCTGTCGTAGTTACAAAAGGCCACGATCTTTTAACGCTAGACCTTGGTTTTTCCCAATGCAATAACGAACTCCATTGTAATATATATATATGCATATATGCGATGAACCATATATTTTATCTGGATGCGATAAAAGGCCAAAATGCGATAGTTCTTTAAAGGGATTCTAAAACATATTTTTCCATTTGAAGACTTTAGAGGTTTTTTGCAAGATCCATTTTGGATCACGCCTTCCCACTGAAAATCTTTTGGACCACCAAAAGATAGTTTTTAGGCATTGATCAAGTGAGGATACAACTCCCTCACTTGTCCAATTTCTATCCACCATGTGCTGCTTGGTTTTTAACCTTTGAGTCCTATTCTCAGGTACTGAACATCCCCTCAATGCGCAGTTCTCACCTTCCTGTCCAGAACTGTGTCTTCCTGTAACTCATTGAGATACTCAGGCAACAAATCATCAATAGAAGGCAACTGACTTTTATCTTCAGGCTATTCAATCAGTGAAGGTTCATACAGTCTCAAGTTTTCTACATTAACGACTGAATATATCTGCATATAAGCTGGCAAATCAAGGCAAAAAACTTTTTCACCAATTTTACCAAGTATTTTGAAAGGTCCATACCTTATTGGTTTTAGCTTCTTACCTTCACCTTGCATTCTGTCTTTGCTGATGTACAACCAGACTTGATCACCAACTTGGAAACTATGCTCAACCCGATGCTTGTCATGTCTTGCCTTGTACTTGGCTTGACTTCTTTCCAACTGTTCCTGTACTGCCTGGTGAATTTCCTAGATTTTTTCAATTAACTTGGTTGCTTGTCCACATCACTGTGTCCATCAACTGCTATGTCTTTACCAAAGACAAAATCCAAGGGAGACTTTGGTATAAAACCAAAACAAGTCTCAAAAGGAGATCTCTGAGTAGAAGAGTGCTTGGCATGGTTGTAAGCATGCTGCACATAACACAAATGCTCATCCCAAATCTTGGGATGCTTGCTGAAATAGCCTCTGAGCAACTGGATCACTATCCTGTTGACCACCTCTGTCTCACCATTTGTTTGTGGATGAAATGCTGTGCTCTTCTTCAATCTGGTGTCCATCGACTCCCATAAACTTGACCAAAACTTCCTAACGAATCGAGAATCTCGATCAGATACAATAGAAGTGGGTAAACCAAAATGAAACCATACATTCTGAAAGAACAACTTTGTTGTTTGTTCAACTGTAACCTTCTTGTTACAAGGTATCAAAATACACATTTTACTAAACCTATCCACAACAACATACAAATAATCGTGACCTTTTCTAGATTTTGGCTATCCCCCAACAAAGTCCATGGAAACACTGTCCCAAGGACAAGAAGGAATTGGAAGTGGAGTATACAAGCCTAATTTTCTATTACTGGGCTTACTTGTAGCACACATAGTACACCCTTTGATATATCTAGAAACTGTCTCATGCATTCTTGGCCAATAACAGAACCTTTGCAATTGTGCAACTGTTTTACTTACACCAAATTGACCTGATATGAGAGAAGTATGTGCTTCTTGAATTATGTTAACTCTTTCAGTTTGTGGAATGCATAACTTTCCCAAATGATATAAGAGTTGGTCCTTTAAATAATAATCCAATTCTTCTACCTGTTTTCCATGACTTAAAGTTGCATATACATCTTTAAAATCTACATCTTGAGCATATTGTGCAATGTAACTTTCATGCATTACTGAGTTATGCTTAAGTATAGTAGATGCATTTATGATTGGTCTTGATAACATGTCTACAACCTTATTTTGTATGCCCTTATTATCTTTGATGATAAGATGAAATTGCTGTAGAAAACCCATCCACCTATAATGTCTTGATTACTGCAATTTAGTTTGTCAGTGCAAATATTGAAGTGGTTGATTATATGTTTGTATGATTGTTTCCTTACCCATTAGGTAATGTTTCCACTTTTTTACACTTTGTACTAATGCATTAAATTCTTTATCATATGTGGGATAATTAACTACTGCAGAAGTAAATGCCTCAGAATGATAACATATGGGTTTTCAGTGTTGCATCAACACTGCTCCCATGGCAGAGTCACTGGCATCTGTCTCAATCTCAAATGGATGTTGAAGATCTGGCAGTGCTAGTACTGGTGCTGTACTAATTTTCTTTTTTAAGGTGTCGAAGGATTTCTACTATTTGCTTCCCCACTGAAACACCTGTTTCAATCCTGTTAAAGCATGTAATGGAGCTGCAATCAATGAAAAGTTAGAAATAAAATTTCTCCAGTATTGTGCTGCCCCTAGGAAACTCCTAACGTCTGTAGCAGATTTGGGTTTAGGCTAGTTCACAATGGCTTCAACCTTAGAGGGATCTATCTTCAATTCACCACCCCCTACAATATGACCCAAATAATTTAAAGATGTTTTTCCAAATTCACATTTTGACAGTTTTACCTAGAGATTTTCTCTTTTTAAAACATCTAAAATCTGCTTTACATGGTCTTCCCATGTCTTACTAAAAACAAGAATGTCATCTAAATAAACAATTACAAAATCACCAATAAAAGATCTGAGTACATCATTTATAACTCTCATAAATGTAGCAGGAGCATTAGTTAAGCCAAAAGACATAACCAACCATTCATAAAGTCCTTGCTTTGTCTTGAAAGTAGTCTTCCATGCATCTTGTTTTGGAACTCTGACTTGATGATAGCCACTTTGCAAGTCTAACTTAAAAAAGTAAACTGCTTCTTTCAATTGCTTTAATAGATCATCAATACGATGAAGAGGATAATGATTCTTGATCGTTATTTTATTTTGTGCTCTATAATCAATGCACATTCTCTACGATCCGTCTTTCTTTCTCACAAGCACGATTGGAGATCCACATGGTGATATGCTTGGTCGTATAAACCCTTTTTTGAGCAACTCCTGTACCTGCTTCTTTATCTCTTCATTCCCTAAAGCTGACAACCTTTAATACCTATGGCCGTAACTTTTGTTTCATTGCCTAAATCTGATCCCAAGTCCTACTGAACAGCGGCAACATTCTTTCTCTCCTTACCACCGAACTTCTTAGGTCTCTATTTTGGATGTAAAGACCAGCAATGTGCCTCATCGTGTCCTTCTTTCTTGCGATGAGTGCATGAAGGTTTATCCTTCTTTACAATGTTTGCTTTCCTCTCCTTCCATTTTAGTTTCTTCTTTTCCTTGCTCTAGGTTATAGAATATTTAGATGTTCCCCCAACCCCTGGGTTTACATTCTTACCTCTAGCTTCTAGATGTGTTTCTTGAACTGATACATCATCTAGGCTAGTGGGATTAAACACGAGTATAATATGCTTTAAATTAACCATGCAGACCACCTATATACTTCAATAAAGTCTCAGGTGAGTCCAAGGATATACCTAGAGTTAAAGCTAATTTTCCTGAATTCCTGAGTATAACTTTGTACACTCTGACCCTTCAACTGGCGAAGAGTTTTCCAACTCATAATTTCCTACTGCATGTAAGCTAAAGGATAGAATTGCTTTTTGATAGCAAAAACAAAGTCATTCTAGGTAGAAAGGATTTTACAATGTTTTTATAGATCAGCTTGTGTCTTGCCTTCCCACCATACTAGTGCAGTTCCTCCAAGTCGAAGGCTAGCCAGTGGAATCTTCCTCCTCTATGAATCAATGTTATACATGATGCAATATACATCAATCTGTCTTATCCAATTATCTAACTTCTCTGCATTTAGTTATCCATCATATATTGGCAAATCAAACTTCACATCTGATTTAATCAAAGAAGTTTTCTTCTTTTTCTTATCAGGGCTAGTTTTATGCGAAGAAGATGATGAGGATGATGAAGGTGATGATGGAGGAGATGATGGAGGAGGCATTTCCCATTTCCTTTTTCCTTCTGGAGGGGAAACTAGAAAATGTTCCTCTACTCCTTTGTTTGGTTTAGGTGTTGAAGTGCTTTCACCTCGACCCTTCTTAAATTCCAGATACATCTCTTCCACCATGGCTTGCATGGCATTAAAACTTTCTATAAATTGAGATTCTGATCCCAATGGAGCTTCTTCTGCCATTATCCTATGATAATAGACTCTTCCAATCTCTGGATTAGCCTCAACAAGTTCTCCTTCTCCTAGTCTGAGCTTTAATCTAGTTAGCATTCAAAATCCAGCGCAAGCTTGTCTAACCTTAACAAAACCAAAAGCTCTGATACCACTTGATCTGAAAATGAGATCTTAAATCAATATAAAGGTATTACAAACTCATGTGCAGGAATGCCTATATTACTTAGTGCAACAGATCGAAAACATTGCGAATAATATAGACAATAAGCAGTTAGAAAACATAACAGGCACACACACGTCAACACAACAAATAATAAAGGAGTTCACCAAACTTCCTGGCTACGTCTCCTGGTCCAGCTTTTAGTGGCGACCTCTCTATTAAGTCTTTAAGAACACAATATTACAAGTGTGGGCTCAATCCGAGTCTCAACACATAAACAATGATATTACATAGGGATACTCGAAAACCTCGAGTCTAAAGAATGCACAGAATCCCCCTCTTAGTGCCTCTGATAAACTCTTCTGTCTCAATCTATCTCTGGCCTCTCACTTCCTCTCTGGCTGTATGTTCTATCATCGGATGGCCTTTTAAGCCTATCGATGCTGTCGATTTGTATCCCTCTTCGGGCTCTCTAGCTCCCGGTCGTTTTCCATTCAAATCCCTTTTGAGCATTAAACAATCACTGCAAAACGCTTTCAGGTATGGTGGCCACCTGTTTCTAAACGGAAAGGACCAACGTGGGTGAAAATCCCAAAGAATCGCTTCTCTGTTTGAAAATAGAAATACACTAAAAAACATGGAAAATCCGATCAAGCTGGACTCCAAAAGATATGAAGCCGCATCTATAAACCTATCGGTTCCGTTGTTTTATCGCATTATCACTGTATCGCATTGCATGTGGCCATATATCAATACATGGGGAAATACAGAGAAATCCAAAGAAACCGAACTTCAAATTTATTTAAACTCGACCTATAATCCTTATCGGGTCCGGGTGTATTGCATGTCATATATCGCCTACTCCTTTGTATTGCTGCGATGCGAGTAAATATCCGCCGTTGGTCTTCCGCCACTAGATCGATGGCTGAGATCTTCCTCTGCACAAACAAATTTGATCAACAGTCCTCCACCGTTGATTTATGCTTAGTAGATCTGACGGTCCCTGGCGATTTCTGGTGGACAAATTGCCCGACTCTTAACAATCCTTAGGGACCCGATGGGGTTTATAAACTCCCAGTCCATAAAATTTCGGGTCTGATCTCTAAGTTAACGCGGGATTACCTTTGCACCCGATATCCGTCAGATGATGCGTTCCCTCGATCTTGCAGTTGGCAGGTATTCAACGTGCACATGGTTTAACCTCCGTTTGGTCCCCCATGATGCAATTTGGTAGTTGATCTAGATCACTGATCTGCGCGCTCAATCAATGACCCTCATTAACTCACGCTAATTGCTGTCATAGTTCCAAAAGGCCATGGTCTTTTAACACTAAACCTTGGTTTTTCCCGATGCGATAACGAACTCCATTGTAATATAATATATATATATATCTTATATATATATATATATAATATATATATATTATATATATATATATATATATATATATATATATATATATATTATATATATATATAAATATATATATATATATATATATATATAATATATATATATATATACATTATATATACAGATATTATATATATATATACATATATATACAGATATATACACATATATACACATATATACATATATACATATATACATATATACATACATATATACATATATACATATATACATATATAATATATATATATAATATATATATATATATATATATATATATTATATATATATATATATATATATATTATATGCGATGAACCATATATTTTTTTCTCCGGATGGCGATAAAAGGTCACAATGTGATAGTTCTTTAAAGGGCTTCTAAAACATATTTTCCCATTTGAAGACTTAAGAGGTTTTTTTCAAGATCCATTTTGCATCAACCTGCTACCTTCCAGTCATGTATGAACCATGTGTTCTAGGGGCAGTTGAGGAGATTTGTTTAGGTGATTTCTGATGACATTTTGATCTATAATAGGACTTGGGAGGATCACCTACAACACCTAGAGGTGGTGCTACGTATTTTGGAGGAACAACAGTTTCATGTGAAACTATCCAAATGTGATTTTGTCTTGATTGAAATGCTCTACTTGGGGCACATCCTTAGCGTAGATGGGGTGAAGGTGCATGAGGAGAAGATACAAGCTATTCGAGATTGGCTGGTGCCAAGAGATGTGACAATGTTGAGGGGGTTCTTGGGCATCTGCACCTATTACTGAAAGTTTGTCAAGGGATTTTCGCAGTTGGAAGCACCCCTCACAGAATTGACAAACAAGGGGAGTTTTGCATGGATGGATGGAGCCCAATCATATTTTGATCACCTCAAGGAGGTGATGACTAGTTGTCCAATGTTGGCACTCCCAAATTTTACTCAGCCATTCACCATGGAGTGTGATGCATGAGGAGAGGGGATTGGGGTAGTATTATACTAGGATGGACATCCCATTGATTTCGAGAGCCAAAATCTCCTACACCATGAGAAGTCATATTCCATATACGAAAAAGAGATTTTTCCCATCATGCATGCATTGGAAAAATTCTGACAATACTTGGTGGGTAAGTGATTCTAGATGAAGACAGACCACAATAATATTCATTGCTTCATGGGGAAACAAGGCCTCAATGACAGAAAATAGAGATGGGTCAACAAGGTGCAGGCCTATGGTTTCGATATCGAGTATGTGCAGTGGAAGCACAATGTAGTGGCTGATGCATTATCTAAAAGACTCACAGGCCACTCACTCATGAGCATTTTCCATGATTGGAAGGCCCAGTTGTTGGTAGAATATTCTAAAGACCGGTGAGCATGCGAGATCTTGGAGGGGACACATGCAAATGAGCGCTACTGGGTGATGGCCAAGGTCATATATTACAAGGGGAACACATTGTTGGTAATGTTCTGACAGTTTAGGGAGAGAGTACTCCTTGCAGCACACGACTCACCATTATCAAGGCATTAGGAGTTTAGGAAGACGTACATGGCAGTCAGAGAGAATTTCACCTGGAAGGGGATAAACGGGGATGTGTTGAGGTACGTATAGGAGTATGAGGCATGCTAGAGGAATAAAGGGGGGTTGACCCATCTATCAAGATTATTGCAACCAGATCCCATTCTTGAGGGGAAATGGGAAAGTAACTCCATGGATTTCATCACGGGGCTTCCCACAATGCAGGGAATGGATTGTATCTATGTAGTGGTTGATCGAATGACAAAATATGCCCATTTCTTCACCATTCCAACCCGATACTCAATGTAACAGGTTGTAGAGTTGTCCTTCAGAATGGTTTTCCGTTTCCATGGGCTCCCTAAGAACATAGTGAGCGACAAATATAACAGGTTTATGGGAGGATTCGGGTAGGAGCTCTTCAGATTAGTGGGTACTAAGCTTACCTTGAGCATGAGTTACCACCCTCAGATAGATGGCCAGACTGAGAAAATTAACCAGTGGTTGGAGGGGTATCTCAGGAACTACGTGACCATGCAACAGAGGGAATGGCTTCGATTGCTGCACTTGGACGAATATTTCTACAACACCACCCATCACATGTCCATTGGTATGTCATCTTTCCATGCTTTGTATGGCTATGATGCATTATCTTTCACTGACATTATTTTTGGAGAGAATCGGGCCCCAAAGGACAAATATTCGATCCTGGAGAGCCGAGACATTCTCAAGGTCCTCAAGGAAAACTTAGTGAAAAAACAAAATCAACAAAAATTGTACGTTGATAGGCATCAGACTGAGAGGCATTTTGAGGAGGGGGACTTGGTGTATCTATGGTTACAACCATATAAACTGTCTACCTTGAAGAAGAAAGGTGTTGAGAACCTACAAACGTGTTCCTATGGGCCGTATAGGGTGGTTAGGAGAGTTGGAGAGGTGGCCTACGAGCTGGAGCTTCCCTAGGGGATTAAGATTCACAACATATTCCATGTTTCATGCCTCAAGAAAGTGTTGGGACAACACGTGACAACAACTGTAGACTTACCCTGACTAGATGACGAGGGGCATTTAGTTTTGGAACTGAAGGCCATTCTGGAGACTCAGGAGAGGAAGCTAAGGAGTAGGACTATTAGGGAGTTTTTGGTGCATTGGAAGAACTTTCTAGATGAGGATGACACCTGGGAAGGTGAGAAAATTTTGGAGCATCCAACATTGAAGTTGCTTGAGGGAAAGCAACATTTGGGATGGGAGGACTGTAATGCCCCTTCTTAAATTGTTTTGTCATAGGTTTAATCTCCCACAATTTTGGATAATTTTTGGTGAACTTGGAACCCATACAATTTCAACTTAAGCACTAAGGAGAGAAAGAGGACGAATTATTTTGTTAGTGGAATGTGGGGGCCACCCACATGGGAAAAACACACTTGGCCAAGTGTTGAATTCGAATGGTCTTGGAGGGGAAATTGAAAGGAAAGGAAGAGGGGCCCACATGGGGAGCAAGGCCCATGAAATTATAAATAAGAGGAACTCATCTACTCAAGGGTCTTTTGTCTATCAAACCCATTTTGTTGCTCGAGCTACTTAGCCAGGTTACTAGCTGTTTGGCACAAAGTTTTCCAAGTGGGAAACTCAACCTTTCTTCGGGGGATTTCGAGTGCCACCCTAGGATGGAGAATCATACCACCTTGGAGGAGGGCTGAAGGAATTTCCGAACACATATTTCAGCCTTTGGATTAGATATTTCATGTTTTTGGAGGATGTAGAAATGGAGTTGTTGTCTAGGTAAATTCTCTCTGTGAATAGAGATGATCCCTCTAGCCCAATGAGTGGGTCTAGCAACAAATGAAACAATATACAAGAAAATTTCCTAAATTACAATCGAAATGAGAGAAGAGGAAGGAAACCTACCTCCTCTCGATGCTATAATGCACTCCTTTTTTAAAGATCTTGATCACTTGCTCCTCAGGGTTAGTCCTTACTACTCACAACGTTTGAATATATGCACAATAGGCCATAGACACAACAAAGCATAAAAGTGCAACAAACATAATTTAATGTAATACACTTAACAGATCAAGGTGCATTAAGGTAAATGAAGCATTAAAACAAGCATTTATGGAAAGCGAACCAACAGTTGTATATATTAATAAACAAAATAGGAAGCATACAACCCAAGCCTTGATGTTAGTAAGCCCTCCTTGAGTGAATGTCCAAGTCCAAGCTCAAGCTCTCCAAGTACCTCTTCTCCAAGCCAAAGTGAATAACATGTAGGCACTATCTCAGCATAAGGGTGGAAATAATCAGAGGCTAACCATTTGGGAATGGAAGAGGATGAATATATAGGCAGGGAGAGGGAGTTAGGATCTCACCAAAGATAGGGGAAGGTCCTCATCTCAAGGAGGAATATCATAGGGATAAGATCAAAGGGTAAAATTGGGACAATTCGACCACATCCACAATGAACAACATTCAACTCATCGTTCTGGAAGCCTCTAGATCACGAAGCTTCTTTCCTTCTTTGGGAAAACTTGTATTTTAGGGATCAACATGAGTATCTAGGTAAAAAACTGCGCTGGCAGCGTGGGGCTAATATGCTGCAACCTGCCATTAACACAAGTAGGTAGTGTCACGGTCGCACTGACCCATAATTTAGGGTTTTGAGCTCATTTTATCAGGAAAGGCTCAAGGCATGTTTTCATCTGTTCTTCAGGGAGGATTTGTACTGCATATTAGGATGGGTACACCACATATTTGCCAAGTTTTGGGCACTCCGAGGTATGACACAAGGAAGTGCAAGAGGTGTGACAAAATACTGTGTAACAGATGCCCCCTAAAGAATGAAGGCAGAATAGGGAGTGATGGATGAGATGCTTTATTTGCTATTACAAGGACAGGAACAAACACTGCCAGGAGAACTGCAAATCAAGGACGCATATACATATACATATATGATATCTCTGTCATATATATCAAAACATGAATCCACGGTATTGATGTAGCCATCTGGATAGAAAGGACCATGTGAAAATATCCACAGTAAGGACGCAACCATCCAAATGAAAAGGATCGCCTGGAAGTATAAGATCCATGGTATGGACGCATCCACTTGATGTAGAAGGATCATCATCACCATAGATATAAGGTCCCACGACATGGGAACAACCATCCATATAGAGGAAACATGTATACAATCATGAATAATACATAACTCCATGCATCCTGAGTTATATCAAACAAAATTCAAGGTCTCGCACTCCATCCCAACCCGATCAAAGTACAAATCCCAACATGCGAATGAATGTGTCAAAGTTGAACATGCTAAAAAACCCCCTAATTACCGACCAATGATGTGAACCGTTAACATGCACAAGAGAAACCACCAATAATGACAATGGATCTCAAGGTACAAAAATAAAATCCATGAATGTGAAAATGAAGCTGAAATCGAACACTCATGGAATCATTCGATCGAAGGCCAATGGTGAAAACTTGTCGTCAAATGCGAAGAACCTGCCATTAAGGCATGCAAGCTCTAAGTTACTGAAAGGGAGTTTCTAAGTCATCTTCCTGGATAATGAGCTGAATTCAATAGGAAGTGATCCATTGAAGGAGGAGCATAATGATTCCCCCATCATCGATATGAAACAAGGAATAAAGTGGAATAAATGAGTATGATCCAGGACTGTGGAAAAAGGTTAGAAAATGTATAGGTAGTAAACTACAGATAGGAATTCTCTTGAACATATTGGCGACACGACTCTGAAGTGTGGAAAAATTTGAATCATCATAAGACCAAGGGTCATGAAGATAGAATGGAATAGTCAGATGAGAGGAAAAATGGATCACCCAAACCTGGAAGGACAAGTGACAGAGTGAGGATATCCCAAGCCCAACAAGAGAAACACATAAGTGTCATGTTCAAGAGTGACATGCTGCCTATACAAGAGATGTTTCACTTTCACTTTTTGCCCACTATTTCTAGTGAGTACCCCAATTATTTTTAATCACAATCTTGAAGGGGATACATATGCTTGTTGTATAAGTTCATTCTTCAAATGAATCCATCCTAGTAAGTTTTACAAGTTCTAGGAAGGAGAAACTCGGTCTTGTCATGGTGACAAGTCTTTCGTCGTTTAATTTTTATGAGTTCGAAGGAAGAGTAACTTGGTGTCTTTTTCATATTTAGAGAGTTTGAAAAGGAGACAAAAAATAAAACTCCACCAGGTCCCTTTTCGTAATTTATCTCTCGAACCCGAAAAGGTAGAAAACAATATTCGAGAGAACCTCTTGACACGTCGACCAAGGTGTTACTTTTTCGTAAATAGTCAATCCCAGCCTGAAAAAGGGGTAAACATATACTGGGATGACATCAATTCATTTAATTTAGTGAGTTCGAAAAGACAAGTAATCGATGATCTTTTCATCTTTCGAGAGTCAGAAAAGAGCCTAGAGATGACTGTTGGGTGAAAATATGTTCGTTTAATTCTGTTGTAGTACTTGCCCAACTATTTAATTTGTCAATTCGAGGTTCGTAAACTTATGAGGCACATGCACTATATGTGAAGGACCGAAGTGGAACTAATTTAATCTAAATTACTGAAATCATATTAATCTAGGAAGGCATTGAAACATTAACTATGAAAGCAGGAAATTGCATAAAGGAAAAGCAATACAACATGTGAAGAATTGAATGACAAACAACATATGTGAGCTCACAACAATAAAACTATCTCAAATTATATTACAAGAATCAAATTACAAATCATGAAAGTGTAACAATAAAAGAATATGAATCAAAGCTAATCTCCATTCTCCATTATTCATTATATCAAAATGAAGAGAGATCACTCTCTTATATACATGAGGAAGATAACCATCTCATAATTACATATCCAATATTCTCTCAAGCACTCTCAACTAATTTCCCATTATTACAAGATATGATCCCACAAATATCTCAAGCATTTTTAACTACTTTCCCATTATTACAAAATATGATCCCTTTGAATCCTCCACAAATCTCTCACATATCTTGGATAAGATATGCCAACAAAATCCTCCATGATTTTCTCATAATTATCTCCTTAATATGGTGGAGGAGATATGGATAAGATATGTCAACCAAATCCTCCATGATTTTCTTCTTAGGAATAGGCTTGCATAATTATCTCCTTAATATGGTGGAGGAGATATTAATTCTTCACATATTTCCTACACATCACAAAACTCACATATTCTTGAGATATATATAAAAATATGTATATTTTCTAATAATTAATCATAAATTCACTTGTAATACAAAAATGAATAAAATGGAAAATAAGAAGGTGAAACCCAAATGTATGTATGAAAATGATATGATAAAAGGTTAATGGGATGATGAAATGTAAGGAATAGTGAAGAAAAAGGTGGATGAAAATATGACATTTCTGAGTCCCAACATCGACTCCAGGGGGTTTCCCTTTTTGTTTATTTTTAATGATTCCAAAAAGAGATAAAACAAAAACTCATTGAATCGGTAAAAAATGATCACCGTTACCACCAACAAATCATGTAACTACACAAAGACAACCACACATCATCGATATTGAGAAAAATAACAAAATATTGGTAAAAATGTATTTGAAAACATATAAATAGACAAAAAGTAATTTTTTTAAAACCATTTCACCGTGAGTAATTTGGAGAGTGCATTTTACCCTATTTTTCTTGATTCTTTAGGCAAGCGGCGTGGGAGATCCGGGGCACCATTTCACGAACTGTCAGATGTAGGTAAGACCTCTTCCTTTTCTCTTTCTATTCGTACCTTTTCCATGCCATTTCATAGAGGTTTTAATTATTGAAGGGGAGGATTTTATTTTTTATTATCGAGGGTGATCAACACGAGTGTGATCATCGGATCCTTGCTAATCACCCCTTAGCCCAAAAGGCCCTCGCATGGCCAACATGAAAATAATTCGAACAGTCGCGTTGGGTGCAAGGCAAAAAATAAAATGAAAAATCCACTTTTTGAATCAGTTTTTTCAACATTTGGATCCATGGAAAGGCATCTAAACATTGTTTATAGGTTATTTGCAGGAGATTTTGACAGTTATGGCCATTGAATGGAAATAGAGAGGCCACAAGGTGGAAGACTACCAAGCTGCCCAAAACAATGAATGTGTCAACACTTTGAGGGACTATGGATTACTCAAGTTCTTTCAGACCTTGGGACTTAGAGCTCAGAATGAGCTTCTAGAATATCTCATAGGATTATGGGATGTTGGTTATGAGATCTGCATCATTGGAGATCAAGAACTAGAACTAGAAGTAGCTGACATCTACTTCATCACTGGATTGTCCAGAAGAGGGGAGAGGGTCCAACTCTTTGGAGTGGGTACTGGAGGGAAAAGCACTAATACCCTGATCAGAAGGCATTCCCCAGGTGCAGAAACAAATGTGAGTGGAAAGGTAAGGATAACAACCATCAACAACCTTCAATTGAGGACGATTCTACATACCGTGGCTTGTATAGCTGGGGCTCAAGAATTGCATGAGGCAAAAAAATCACAATTCCAATACACAATGGATTGTCTTGCTCCAACAACATTTAACTGGTGTGAAGGACTGTTAGTCAACATGAAAAGACATCTGACCGAGTGTAAAATAGGACGCTTGAAGTAGTTTGGGTTCGGATCGATTTTAGTCACATTCTTCATAGAGCGTGTGCCTCTATTTCGTTACCAGTGGGTAGAGGTGGATGATCCATCTCCATGAGATCTGAGGTTGTTCACATGGAGTGAGATCATGCCTTGAGGGGGAGGAGGTCAACATATGCATTTCCCTCCACCGTTCTTTGGTTAGATGCACCAACAACTGATCGTAGCCAATGACTGCGCCTATGCGGGGATAAAATTTAGAGGAGACCCAAATCTTCCTCTACCACCTGGTGCACAGTGGACCGATGCAGGTAAAACTTGTTTTTTGGGATTTTTTGAAGTTTTATGATTTTTTTGAAGTGTATTTGAGAGTTTACTTATGATAATTTTGCAGATATGGGACCGGAAAGACCTCCCAGGATGTCCCCAATAGCTCTGCGAGTAGCACACTAGATAGAGGAAGATGCTCCATACAAGGAAGGAGCAGATCCTATAGTAGAGAGGGAGTGATACCTGGAAGTGATTACTCGAGGGATTCTAGAGTATGGGACTATAGATGACGTGCTGCTGTGGTACCAGAGGCATACAGTAGGAGTATCTGTGAGACTGCATCTGTTTTAGGCCGAGTGATTAGAGCGGTCTCATGCTATCATGAGAATCATGTGGGGAAATAGCCTATTCCTAGTCTTATCATCTGCACTGTTGCAGGCTTTGAAATCCATGTGTCTTAGAACACTATTTTTTGAGATTTTGATATAAAAAAATTTGACAGATTCTCTCTCTCTCTCTCTTTATATGTGTGTGTGTGTTTCTACGGTCAAGAGGTTCTCTTGAATATTATTTTCTACCTCTTTAGGTTCAAGAAACAAATTACGAAAAGGGACCTTATGGAGTTTTATTTTCGTCTCTTTTTCAAACTCTCTAAATACGAAAAAGACACCGAGTTACTCTTCCTTTGAACTCATAAAAATTAAACGAAAAAATACTTGTCACCATGACGAGACCGAGTTTCTCCTTCCTAGAACTCGTAAAACCTACTAGGATGGATTCATTTGAAGAATGAACTTATACAACAAGCATATGTATCCCCTTCAAGCTTGTGATTAAAAATAATTGGGGTATTCACTAGAAATAGCTGGGAAAAAGTGAAAGTGAAACATCTCTTGTATAGGTAGCATGTCGCTCTTGAAAAATTGACACTTATGTGTTTCTCTTGTTGGGCTTGGGATATCCTCACTCAGTCACTTGTCCTTCCAGGTTTGGGTGATCCATTTTTCCTCTCATCTGACTATTCCATTCTGTCATCATGACCCTTGGTCTTATAGTAAATAAGAATTTATAAACCGCTTCAACTTGGACATTCGCTTGTGGGTAGTAAGGAGTTGAGCTGTCATGGCGAAGACCAAACTAATCGACGGGTAAAATGTTAATCTGGTTATAACTAGAAAAATCATCCATAAAAGAAAAGATCTTGATCCCAACACACTCACCAATGATCTGATCAATAAAGGGAGTGGGATAATTGTATTTGGGACACGCATGATTGATATCACGGTAACCAACACAAACTCGAATTGTTCCCTTATTTTTACTAATAGGTACGATATCAGAATCCCAGTCTATGAATGGGATAGGGTAAATAAAACCAGCCTTTAGAAGTTTTTAAACTTCTCCCTTAATAGCAGCATACTTTTTGGGATGCACTGGACAAAGCCATTGATGAATGGGCTTCGCATGAGGATAAGTGGGTATTTCATGCACCATTATAGATAGATTGATACCAAGCATTTCCTCATACAACCAAGTGAAGACATCACAAAATTCTTTAAAAAGGTTAGTGTAAACCTTGATCTCTTACGAAAAATAGGAAACCTCGATGTGGATGTTCTCGACAATCCCAGTTTAATGGAAATTTTGATTGGCATGGTAGTAATAATATTTCCCATATTACCTTCAGACAGAACTCCGTGCACCAAAAAATGTGTTTGAAGTGGATACCTCGGGTTATGAGAAACAAAAGTCTCAAGACACGAAGAAATCTCACTAAGACTTGGAAGAAACGAGGAACGATGATGAGCATCATTCCAGGGAGTTTCATCAAGAGACATAACCTCAACAATATGCTCATCGGTGGGGAATATCTCATTCAAGGGATCTAGAGAATCCAAAGAACCAAGCCAAGGAGATTGCGAATATGTGTCCAGGTGCATACTAAGAATAGTATGACTTTTAGAAGTAGTCGCTGAAGCCAAAATAAGTTCTTGATAAGCTTGTTCTAAAGGAATTAGCGGCATAACATCACCAAAAGAATCGACTTGATCTAGAGTAGGGATGATATGGATCATTTGAGATTGAGATCATGTTGATTAGGGCGACATGTAGAAGTGGGAGAGAAAAAGTTCCCATTAAAGCAAAATCTTTGAAAAGACCTGCCCCCATTCTCTCATAGGGAATATCGATATTTCCCACATATGGGACGTTTCCATTTGAAGAATTGGAAGAGAAAAAGGATAATTGATTGACGACGACAATTTTCCCTTCATGAGGAAAACGGAGCACACGGAACAAAGAGGACACGACACAAAACATGGCATGAGTCCAACTTCGTTCAAGTAGAAGGTTGTAACATGGCATGAATCTGCGACCTCTACTTCTAATTCGACAGTTTTCCCTTCCAAAATGATGGGAAAACGTGTGAGAATACCATAAGGATGGGAGCCTCTGCCATCAAAGGCTTCTAAGTTGTTTAGAGATTGATTGAGAGGTGGAGAGCCAATGGCTCTCCAACATGAAACAAACATGATGCAGGTAGAAGCATCGTCATCAATGAAAGTATGATGAATAGTCTTTCCCTTTATAATTACTTGAATTAAAAATACAATTTGATAAGGAAGACAAGGAACATGGTTTTCCAAATCAAAAGTGATCAAATTCGAATTTGCAGGATGGATTCCACCTATGGTAGATAATAATGGTTCCCGCTATGTTGGGCAAGTTTGGAGAACTTCCAAGGCAAACATCGCCGAAGGCACTTGAGCTAGATCTTCGACAATACTGTAATGTTGAGCAACTATAGCGTTCAGATTATAAGATGAGTTCTGAAACACACCTTTAGGAGGCAGTCAAATGAAAGATTCATTATTAGGTATTTCAATTTGAAGAGGACTAGAACTGGGTGGAGAGGAAGTAAAAGGTGTATCAGTGACTTCCTTTTCCACCGTGTGATTTTGAGGAGTTTGATAATATTTCGACCGAGTGGAAACATAAATAGGCATTGTACCACTCATGTAAACTTGAGAACCTGAAGAGGCAGAGGATTGTGGTTGGTATACAAATTGAGTATGTTGTGATGGAAATGGCTCTTTCAGTACAATCAGGGTCCCTTTCAATAAGCGACTAACTTCCACACAATGCGGACAATCCTTGGTATAGTGATTTTCCTCATAAATGAGGCATGGATACTTAGGCTTATGTTTGGAGGCATCATCGTCTTCTTACCTTTTGAGGATTTTTCTGCAGTGGTAGAATGAACGACATTAACCTTAGAGGTTTTACTAGGATTCGAGGGGGCTTTTGAAGGAGGATTGGAATGAGTATTCAAAACAAATTTCTACTTCGAAGAAGCTTTATTAGAAGTTTAAGATATTGATCCAATAATACCATCGACAGGTGGTATGTCTAGAGACTTCGAATATGCTGGATCCGAAGATGACCTTGGAGCATTAGGAAATATTTCATATAGCATGCCAGATTAGGAATAAACCAAATCCAAATACTGAGCACGGGAAATGGCTTGATCCTTAGTAACACAACCTCCCATTACTATATCTGCAACTATTTTGTTTATGAATGACTTGTTGAACCATTCGATTAACAACTCATTAGGGATTTCAAACTTTATGAGGTGACACCGATGTCTCCATTCATGGATGCGATCGGAGATGTGGGTCATAGTATCTTGTTTTAGAGATGTGAGCAAGTGGGTACCGGTTTCATAACGAGCTGGTATTTGGAAGTGAGTGAGGAAGGCCATGGAAAAATAATTGAAGTCTGAATAGGTACCTCGAGGTAACTTGATGTACCATTTTGCGGCAACACTCATCAAGGTTCACTAAAAGAGGCGTAGATGAACAAAATCATCAACGTAGGAATTGGAAGAACACCATAAGTGATAAGTCATCACATGGGCCTGAGGGTCTTCTTTAGCTTTTCCTTCGAATTTTGGGCAATCACTAGAAATCTTAGTGGGAATTGGAAGCCAATAAGGAGAATGAAGTATTGGATCATTAGTGAGCCTTGAGACATCCGACAGTTCCAACATCACTAGAAATGGAAATCGCGGGTTGAAAGGCATGTAAGGCCTTTGATAAGGCCCAGTTTGTGGATTCCATCCTTGTTGGTAAGGGGTTTTCCCCCAAAGTGGGGGATTTTGACCATAAGGAGCTTGATTTTTCCCCCACTGAGGGATACCCTGGCCATAAGGTGCATTCTTCCTCGATAAAGGTTGGTTTTATCCAGAGTAGGGTTGATATTGACCCGCCATAGGTTGTTGAGAACCATAAGATGGATAAAATTTTTGCGTGATATATGAATTGCACAGTTGCTAAAAATACTGACCTTGGTGATAAAACTGTTGGTCCTGCTGCCAGAGGGGCTGATCTTGTGGCAACAAGGTTTGACCTTGTCGATTTAAAGGTTGGGTATTCTACTGCAAGGGTTGACCTTGCTGCTACAATGGTTGACCTTGCAGATACAAGGGTTGACTCAATTGTTGGAAAAACTGTGTTTGTTGTTGCAAAGGATGTTGAAAATGCTACAAAGGTTGCCCCTAATGTTGCAAAGCTTTCCCTTTCTACTGTAAAGGTTGTTGTTGAATAGTTCCTTGAGGAATTCCTTGTTGGTACTGATAATTTCCAATTGGGATTTGACCATATGCACTGGAAATAGGATTTTGACCAGGTTTCACATGAGTACCTACTCGTGGAATATAAGGTGGATTTTGAAGTGCTTGTGAACGATATGGAACATAAGACTGTTGGAGGGGTATCTGAGCCGAATAAGGCTATTAATACTGGACATTACTTTCTCCAACTAGAATAGATGATTCAACAGGATTAGGAATACCACTAACTGGTTGAATCACTCCAACCATGTGAGGTTGTGATCCACTCACATGGGTTCCACTTGAGACAAGAGGGATATTTGGATTCCCCCCCCATGTTGCGAATGAGGTGGTGGCACATTTTGTCCACTTGATGGGGGAATTGAGGAAATTCCAGACATATAAACTGAAAATGTCTGTTGCACCCGAATGGAAGGTTGAAACAAAGGTAATAGTTGTGTCAGAATAGTCAATTGAATCGAAACTAAAGTAATGACAGTTTGCACAGGAATATGATAGGTCACGTTAGGAATAAAAATACTATAAGTAAGCATATAATTTGATGACCAAATTGGATTTTGTTGAGATTGCAACAAGATGATGGAGCTTAGTGAAAAGAGTCGCCTTCACTAAGTGGGCCCGCAGGCTATTTTTGGCGCAAGTCTATTTTTAGACTATGTCTATTTTTAGACATATGGATCATGTCTATGGATTGCAGGTTGCTGTTTATGGATAATTGATCAAGTTGGGAAAATAGATGGACTTCTATTTTTAGATCACAGCGGAGTGACTGCTCATTCTAAATATAGAACAGTCAAATATTATTAGCTCATAATAATATTTAGACTATAAACTTTGTCTTATTCTCTTGGAGCCCTTCAGGATGAGCTACGGATGTGGTACATGCAGATCCCAGAAGGAAATACGTGGTTACCTATGGGATGACTAATATTTGCATGCAGGACTTCAGTTAGAACTCAAGTGATTTGAGTTTAGTGGACTGGAGGTGCAGTTGATGGAGTTGTGTTCAGTTTAGCTTTGTTAAACTGGTTGTATTTAGTCTAACTGGCGAATAGACTAGAGATGAGTTGGGTGAATTAGTTATTAATTGATTCACAAGTTATTAACTCATAATACAACTAATGAATACATCAGTTAACTCAGTTGCATGTCAGTGCATGTTCAGTTCAGCAGGGACAGGTGTTAGAGAATCAGATTGCTATCAGTTGTGACTATAGTTGTGCATCAGATCTTGCACAATCAAGGGAATGAGTATGCCAATGAGTTTGCCCACGTATTTGCCCACATTTTAGCTTATGCTCACGTCCACAAAGCATGAGTGACTTTTTTGCAGGTGAAAAACGAGTTTGGTGAGCCATTCTCATCAGTTCTTGAGCAGTGGAGGCAGGCAAGCAGTGGAAGAGATTTGGAGATCAGATCTGAGCTGTATTGTGTGTAACAGAGGTGGAGATACTTGTGAGAAGTATTATGCTGTGTAATGTTACATGACTCAATCATTAATATACGGATAGTTGGGGTTTTTAGCGAGATGCTTTCCCCGGGATACATACTGTGTTAATGTGTGAATGCTCTTGATGTTTTATTGTTATTGATGCTGCTATATTGATGATCAACGTAGAGGAGCTTATGTATTGTGTATGTTTTCTACAATAGTACATGATCAGGATAATCTCCATTGAATATGTGTTAAATTTATTCAAAATTTCTACATGGTATCAGAGCTGGTTGATTTGTAGAAAAAGTTCTATAGGATATCAAAGCGAGGATTGATCATCAGATCTATTATTCAGGAAGTGACTACGTTTTATTTCTTCAGGCAGAGTCTGTAATCGGGCCAGTTAGCCTCTGGATTCATCCTTCTTTTGGAAGGTGAGATATCCGGTGAATGCCCATACAGTCGATCTCTGTACAAGAAATACTTCGTTCTCACG
>APFE031018900.1:153254-165537 GCA_000404065.3 Pinus taeda
AATTATCTCTGATAATAATAATAAAAATAAAATATAATTTAAATTATAGTTTTATATAATTTTCGAGACCTTTTGACTTCGAATACGAGGACCCGAAAACATTTCAGATCAGATGGAATCTTCCCCTGCTTATACAGTGCAAATTGTATGAGCATTATATTTTGCAATACCATTTCCATCTATCTACAACGCATATCTATTATTTCTTGTTACAGACAATGGCTAACGGTGGAAATAAGGACAGGTCTCTAATTTTGGAGTCTACTCAGTGAAACTTATATCACAGTTTGTCTTACTATCTTGATGAAAAAGACAGGAAGGCGTGTGCTGTGTGCTTTCTTTCACATCCAACTATCAAATGGTTGCCTATGAAATCAAATCTTACCTTTCTTTTACTAAAAATTAGAATATAATAACCTTGTAAGTTGAAATAATGTAAACAGCTTGCATGTGTTAGAAATTTTCTTTATGGAACTCGAATTTAGTGTTCATTTTGTGGTTGTAATCTTTGGCGATGGCTCTCAGCTCCTTGGCCAAAATTAGAGGCCCGCAACAGAAACCTTCCATTCAACCAACGTTAATATATGTAGGTGATTCTCAAAGGAGCCATAATTCCCTACGTTTGTCAAAAATTTTGAAAGCTTGACTTACCAATTCTGGCGTCTTTGTCTTTATTAGCAGAAGCAACTTTTGAGAAAACCTATTTCCAATTTGGACTGGCAAAGTGAGTCTTGACCTGCAGACCAGCGGGTGTTTCAAACAATGGCTTCCTACAACCCCCAGGGAATGTAATACTACAACGATAATGGAAATATATATATATATATATACCCTGGTTCCTGAGAGAATATCGACTCCAGCCTTGGCATGATTCAGAGCTTGCACTGTTGTAATTAAAGCCAACCTGACATCGCCTTATTCATAAACGCTCGTCAGATAGTTGTGCATTTCAATAGCAGCCTGGATTCACAAACATCCAACATTCGTTTATATTTTTCAATTCGGCAAAATTTGGTATTCGTTTATATAACCCTGTCGTCCATCTCTGCGATTTCGTTCATGACCCCCTTGAACCAGTCGGAGGACCCTTCTCCCTTGTGACCCAGTGGAAATAAGTGTTCGTCAGACCCCGGTCCTTCCTTTTCCTTTTGGAAGCAGAATCTGCGATTTTCATGTGATTTAACATGTCTTTAAGAATGCTTATGAAAGGAGTAGCGCTAATTTCGAGCCCTATCAACAACAACACATCATATTTCTTGTAATTTTGTGTCGGAACCTCCATTGTCTTTCAAAGATATGTGATTAGAACTTATAGCCGACAAAGAAACTTCACGCTCTACTCCCAGAAGTCCGCTTTTTCCCTCCATTGTCTTTCAAAGATCTGTGATTAGAACTTACAGCCGACAAAGAAACTTCACGCTCCGCTCTCCAACTGTTCTGATATGCACACTAATGTGTTCATCATCATGAGCAGAGGTGATCGAGAATGGATTCTTGCATGTAGAAAGTTCAGAAAAAAAATGTAAGAATCGTGGAAGAAACACTAAAAGATCTTATCAATTGATAAATTCTAATGTATGTTCTAAAATTACCATTCGAAAGGCGAGATCTTGGGGCATTGGAGAAATAAATACATTCCACTCTTGTACTCGAAGCCTGTAGGTTTTGACATATGGAAAGCCAGGACGTTTCTGCGATAAACTACCACCTGCAAAATAAATAAAGAAGATATCTTGATTGCGCTTGCAAAGGATTTCAAGATACATATAATACAAGAAAATTGCATATCTGAAGTAGAAATTACATGACCTTAACAATATTGACAGTATAATTCCCTGCTCTGAATGCTCTCAGTGTGCGCTCGCCGCAATGTAAAAGCACCTGAACAGCAATATACATCCAAATCTGCACGTTGAAATCACGTCAAAAATCAAGCCGTGAATTCTCTGAGAGGATAAACATCATCAAACTAAAATGCCCACCATTCCGTCTGCCTGTAACTGAAAACCATGACGAATACAGTTAAACACATGTCAATGGTATGCCCGTCACTGAAGACCATGACGAATACAGTTAAACACATGTCAATGAGGCTGTTGTTGAAAAAAATGCCAAGTGTCAACCTTAGAATGAAAGGGACGACGAAAGTCTCTTTCAAAGGAAAGCCTATCGGCGTAATTACTAACTAAGCCATTTTTACGATACCACGTCTATACGTGTCGACTAATTTTTTTTTTCGGAACCTATACGTGTCGACTACGCCTAATCGAGTGGAAAATGATGATGACGATAAACACTATACAATGTATTTGTAATAGACAACTGAGTTGAATCGAAGCCAAACCAAAGCAGCAAAGGAATTCCAAGTCAATAGCCAATACATCATATTGGCATAATTCAAAACGATAGTGTTAATGAATACAAAGTATCAAAAAGCACGCCAGATTTGACAAAGATTGCGTTATATTGAATAAAACTGCCAAAGTCACATCACATAAAACAACACAAAATTTCCAGTGAGATCAATCTGACTAATGAATCTCAGAAATATGTTTCCGATCATGAAATTATATTGTTGACGCCCCACAACACAGAAACTTATGCCCAAAATTATCAAAATCGAATGCTGAGGGACCCAATACTACATTGCATCATATAGAATGTAACGTCAACCAAACGAATAACCAAACATCTTTTCCACACCATAATCACCCAGGTTAAGTGCAGGACTTTTCATAAAATCAAATTGGGTCTACAGCTAATGTAATATATCATATGCTGAGCATCACAACATATCGTAAAGCCACTATTAATAATCGTATGTAACCCATAGTCTGTGCCATAAAATATCTGTCCACGGCCATGATACATATGTATATATTGCAATGTATGAAGATGGCATCCAATCATAAACATATGAAGCAAATCTTAAGTTATAACATTATATCAGTCCCATCATAAACCTTAGCTATTTTCCACATTGCAAATATGATCAAACATTAATCTTGTTTTGGACACATATGACAAGTGACCTTAGAATGGTCATCTTTATACAATGTTTGTGAAATAAATCTTCTTCACAATAATTTAATAATTTTATTAATAATTTTATGGCCATGAATTCTTGAGAGGGATCCCACCTATTAGGCCTTTTAAGAAAAAATACAAGAAAGTTTAATTTTCAAAATGCGCAAATGGTTTGCGGGTTTCATTAGTGTCGACCATTGTCAACATTGGTGACTTCATAGGGAGATTCGCGAAGTGGGTAAAAACTCAAAATATTTGTTTGGACACGATGTATGTAATTGTGAAAGAGTAGGTTGTAGGTTGTCCAAAGGGATGGAATCATGGGCAGCAAGAAAAGGGATTGAGAGACATGACCTATAATGGTTTTTGCAGATAATGATAAGGTTTAACACTTTAAGGTTCATCCCTATGAAGATAAGGAGGAAGAATTCTTAGTTCCTCAACAAAGGATCTTGCTGCAAGGTATCCTTTTTCGAAAAAGAATACAATGCTTTTAGAAAGTGAAGTATAAAAGGTCAACAAAGAACATGCTATTTACAATGATTATTTGCTGAAAGATATTGTCACTGATGAAATTTCCTGACTTTTAAAGAAGACATGCAGTTGTAAATGCAATAAGATGTTGAAAAAAAAGTGAAATCTATAGAAAATTATTATCAACAACAAGCAAAATATTGTAGAAAAACAAACCCAAAAATGTAAAAGGAAGAACAAAAGAATAAAATATAATAAAACTAAAAGTGAGCAATAAAAGAAAATTTATGTAAAGGATTATGATTTGTCTTAATGATTTATTTTGATTTCCCTTCCACGAATGGATTTAGATGTGAGCCATTGGTGGCTAAGAGAGGAGATGGTCATTTAGATCTTTCAACAAATAAATATTTGGTCAGTGATGAGCACCAGTATTGCAACAAGAATGCTGCAACTCCTGGGCCTACCAACTTTACTTTATCAACACGGGGTTCGTACAAACTTGGAGTTGATAGTGCTGTATACACAAGTAAAAGTGATGGTTCTACCCTTTTTCACTGTTCAACTGGCGATAGACCACTAGGGTTTTTCAAGCCAGATTTCTATGGATTTAGATGAAGCTTGATTACTGATGAGGGAAAGAGAAATCCACTCTAAGAGAAAGCTTGTCTACTGCAGTAAGGAAAATGACTCAAATTAAATGCTAAAATACACCATTTTCTAACTAACTACTGAGAGACTATGCTTCAAAAAGAATGCTAAGTTAACATGTATGAAATCCTACTGTCTCAAGCATGTAGATTCAAAACAACAAACATTCTACTACTGTGCATATAAATGTCTAAAATAAATCTATTTTTCTTTTTGTCCTTTTTTATTTATGAAAAAGTGTAAAAGCTAATCTCTTTTGGTGATGTGGTAGGTGGCTTAGGGATGCTGGTGAATGGTGAGAAGGTTGGGGAGACCATTAAGTGACCTTTTTTTAGCTTCCTAGAGAATTTTCCCTTAATTCAGCCTCAAAATAGGCCAATACAGGAAGACCTATAGGATGTCCTAAAAACCTACAGGATTCTTTGTATTTCTACAGGATATAGCCGAGAGAAAAATGATGGGTGTTAAAGGTGATGTAAGGCTTAGGGAAGGTGGTTGGAGGATGGAATGAAGCAAGGAAATACCTAGGATCACTCAGAACTCAAAACCAAGGTTGGAAGATGGTTGGATTTTCTCAACAAGCTTGGAGAAGTTTCCTTGTAAAATGATGAAATTGGTGAGGGTCTTAGTGAAAGCAAGGAATGAACATGGATGGATGAAGTTGGAAGGAGGTTGGTGACTATGAGATCTCTTTTTACTTCTGAAAGACATGCGCTACATCAAACATTGACATTTACCTAAAATGTAAACAAGAAGAATTTCAATGATCTAGGAAAATAGAGTTTAATGAGCTCGCTGTTTACTTCATGCTTGAGGAAAAATTGCAGAATAAGATGGAATCATTGATGAGATCTAATGTAAGACTGAAGATGGAAGAAATGATAACTAAATCCTACTCTTGTAAACTGATCAAATGTTGGCTTAAGTACATAAAACCCTAAGTTCTATGAGAAAGTAGAATTCTGTCTTTTTGGGGCTGCATAGGAGTGCTTTCCTCAATTCGTGATCCCTGAAGGAAGAAGTGAGGCCAAAACACCTATTGACAAATTTTCGATATTCCTTTATCTCTTCTAAACTACCGTTGGAGTAAAGCACAAATGGAAGCAAACTAATACGCAAACTAATCAAATCTACACTACTTGCAACGAAATACTTCTAAAGACAATTCAACTATGAAATCAATATAAGTATACATACACAAGAAGAGGAGCCTTTGCTGCTTGGGTTGGGCCCTAACCCTAGAGCTTCAGCCCTCTGAGTTAACTCAATACTAGATCAAGGAAATGCTCATTCTCATTATCAAAATATGAAATTACATAGTAATGTCTTCCACAAGTCTTGAACTCGAAAATGACTAGTGTTTTTACATCCAAAATTAGAATCCTAATGAGGCTCTAGGCCTATTTATTTATACAACTGACGTCTCCAATGACTTCCTTAAATCTAGGGAAGCTTGGCTCCCAAACTCGAGATAAACTAACTCTTTAACTGTCACTTGCTCGACTGCCTTTTGATCTCCATGACTTAGCTGTCTGTACTCCGAGCTAGTGTGATTGATGGAGGAATATTCGAATGAGGGAGGAGTTAAATGAGGAGGATTTACCTCCTACAATCTCTCTTCCTTGTCCCATTCAAGTTTCAGCCCTTAATCTTGCCAAATTCCCTGATTTTCTCTCACAAACCTGCATTCAATGCACATTAGTCCACTAAGCATAATATCTCACTTTGACTCATCTCTTTAAACAAAATATAATCAAAATATGTAATAAATTACGAGAAGAGTTGATTTGACTAAGATAGGTGGTGAATTAAGGTCCATATAGTTACACAATGATGAGGCTCATCAGTCAACCAACTGCAAATTTTTTGAAGGGCCAATCCATAGTTTATGAAATTTATGATGTTTTCCCTTATTGACACGTGCTAGATACCACATAAGGACCTTTTGATCAACAATGAAGTTCACGTTCTTAGAGTTGTTATTGAAGTAGTTCTTGCCAATTTTCATTCTTCATCGCAAATTTTCGAAGAAATGATTTTTCTACTCTTATAAAGCCAGGAAAGCCATAATTGTCTGAGGAATGTTATTTAAGTTGAGTTCTTCAGCTTGCATAGTTAAACAAACAGATAAAATTTCTAGTTTAGTGGGATTAATGGCCTATTTGCCATAGATAAGCTAAAAAGGAGAAGCACTTGTGCTAGATTTAATGGTGGTGTAGTCCACCCATAGTGCAAATTTTAACATAGTGTTATAGAACAACGGTTTTTCATTGATTACTTTCTTCCATATCCTTATAAGATTTTTGTTGGTAGATTCAATCAAACCGTTACCTCGAGGGTAATCTGTTGGCAAAGTAGAATTTTTAACATGATATTGATTACAAGATTGAGTAAAATGAGCAGATATAAAGCATGTCCATTATCTGAAATCAATTCAAGAGGTAGTCCAAAGCATGAGAAAATATTATTTTCCAAAAATTCAATTACTTGTTCATCACGCACGTTTTTAGAGGAACAACTTCTGACCACTTGGTGAAATAATCAATGGCCGTGAAAATGAAGATGTGACTTGCAAAAGTGGGAGGATTTATGGGTCTATTGAAATCCAATCCCCACTTAGCGAAAGAGAATTTAGGAATTACAAGGTGAAGGGGGAGAGCATGGAATTTCTCTCTCTTGATTGCTTGCTAGCAGTCTTTGTAGATTTGCACATATTTATAGAAATTGGTGAAGATAACTGTTGGGTGTGACTTTTTCACCTATTTTCTGCACTTTCTTTCCCTAGCTTTGATCCACTTATCCTCCAGGCCCATGAAACTTTACATGATTAATCACCCATTTTCTCATTTATACAACCTCTTCCACTATCATGTTATTTTGCCAAATAATATGATACTATATTCCTTTTTGTGGCTAACTGGTGTGAGCATTGGAGGAATATTTTGGAAGCTCTTCTCCTTTTCAAGTGTTTCTCACAGGCACAAGGTTACAGAGTAAACAGGGCACGTTGATCAGTTTCAGAGCAGGGTAGACTAGTTTGCTATTACACCCTGTATGCTCTTACAGGTTTCTATTACACACTAAATGCTATTACAGGCTACTGTTACACCATGTGTTTATACAGAGGACGCTGTTACACCAAGGGTGCTATCACCAGTAATTTCTTACATCCCGAACCGCTATTCGACCGCAGGATGCTGTTGCACCGGAGTTGGCAAGTTGTGGGTACTATTCCACATAACAATTGTTGGATGTTAGGAATTGTTTATTTTAGAAGCAACAGACCCAAGTGGTTGCAATCTTAACCAATGTATCTGAGAATCATTTGTATTTAGAAATGGGTTGTAACTACTTTTAGTTTATGATCAACATGAAAATCGTGAGATTCTCATCATTGATCTATTCCTCATTTTGGGAATGTAATAATTATAAAAGAAACTCGATTTCCTATGTACAAGGATGACATATAGAAAATAACTATTACTCTGCTCTTGTAACTCTGAATTATTTTTAATATTAAAATCACTACGGTGATGTTGTTACTACTCTTCATCTAATTCAATAACTATTCTTGTGTTATTCTTGCACCCTTGCTAGGGAGGAAGGTCCCTCCTCTTTAGCAGGGACTGCATTCGTAGAAGTAGTGTACATTCTTGTTTCTTTTATTTTCAGATGATTTTATGCTGTTGCTGTATAAATTTTGAAATACATCTGCTTATGTTCCAGATTATATTAAGCTGTTACACCGGTTTTATTAAACAAAATGATAGTGACCCGCTGGTGTAGTCATTAGTTTACTGTGGCGCGACCTTACTCTGGTAATTGCGAAGTGTGATTTCAATTCTGTGGAGTTTTTTGATTTCTACATGAATGATTTAATTTTTGTAATTCATTCAATGACATCTTTTACTGTTCTTTCTATTTTTCATTCTTGGCTGCAGTGTATTGGCACAAACAGTGCGAACTCCATTGAAAGAACAAGACCTACCCTAGGTTGACAATTAAATGTTGCAGTCTCGGTCAATTAGGATTGATTAAAACAACACTACATTTTGGCGCCATTGCCGGGGATGGCAGTTTATGATACTATCAGCCAAGTTATTTGTTTGATGATAGAGTGTTCCTAGTCCACAATTGTTGGGTGGTAATATGAGAGGTAAGAAACTGCACATCGCTCTAACATACCTGGGTAGGCTTACTGTAGTGATCACTAGGGCACTTAGGGTGTGGCATTTTGGTTTTTTGTTTAACGTGTCTTCAGCTCTTCAGTTGCAAGGCGGTAAGATGAGAGGTAAGAACCTGCACATCACTCTATCTATAGAAATTCTCGCTATAGATTAACCTGATAATGCAATATAACTAAAGCAAAATACTTTAATCTACTTCTACAATCAAACTTGCGGAAGCTTAATAGATTTGAGCAAGATCAAGCAGAACACATATAACCAGAAGAAGAATCAATGCACATGAAACAATGAAGAATACTTTGGGGAAAGCCTTAACTAAAATCCCCGCTATCTGTATTATCGTACAAGTGGAAATATATCAGGATTACACACAACTTTAGCTCTCACAGCTAGCCAGCTCTCAGTACAATCCTCACAGATGCTCACAGACAAAATAGACTGCTCATATGCTTTCTCCTCTGCCCTCCAAGCTCCTATTTCCTTGCACTATTTTTCCCGGGTGATCCAACTATTACCAAGTGTAACACTGATCACTCACACTGATCTTACACCCTGTAAAACTGCACAAATCTCAAGGAATGAATTCCTTCTGCATGCAAGAGTTTTCCTTATAGGAAAATTCTTGCAATTGATAGTACATTGTCCCTATCTTTAATCTCAAATGGGTCTTTCTCTGAATAGACACACATGAGTTATTTATGAGAGAATCTTCAGTTATCTGGAGTACAGTAGTTTGATGCATGCATGCATTAACTCACTGAACTCACAATTTGTTCCTCAAACTATTGGGAACTAATTTAACTGGACATAACTTAGTTAAATGAGCTAACTAATTATAACTCATCCTTATCTCCTCAATTAAGGGATAATACCTTAATTTAAGGGATAACTATTGCATGACTTCACAAAGACTTCTAGCTTGAATTTATCCAACTAATTAACTCAAGATGAATTAATTAATTATTTTTCAAATAGCTGGTGAGACTAATTTCAAATTTTATTTCTTAATTTTAGTTCAAGGACAAATTAAAATTGGAATATTCTTGTTTCCACATTTCAACACTCCCTCTCAACAAGAAAGGGATTATCTGCCACCCCGATCCTGTCTCTATGGAACTCGAATTTACACTTTGGCAATGCCTTAGTCAAAATGTTAGCATCTTGCTCCTTGGTCGAAATATACTACAACAACATGATCCTCCTTGCCACACAGTCTCTGAGATGATGATACTGAATGTCGATGTGCTTGGACCTGTCATGAAATACTGAATTCTCAGAGAGTTTGATACAACTCTAATTATCACAATAGATCATAGTTGGATTCATCTTCTGATCAAACAAACTAACTAAAGTTTTCCACATCCAGATGGCCTCACATGCTGCCTGACTTGTAACCATGTATGCGATCGCTTCCGTGCTGAGTGCAACCGACCTCTGTTTCCTGCTGTACCAATAAACTGTTGCTGACCCAAGGTTGAAAATTTCACCTGATGTGCTCTTCCGATCTGATGGACTCCCTGCCCAATCTACATTTGTGAAGCCCTGTAACTTCACTCCCTCTGTCCATCTGTACCATAATCCATACTGAGATGTGTCTCTGAGGTATCTCAATACATGCTTTTCTGCCTTCCAAAATAGCTTGATAGGCTTAACCATAGCTTGACTCAGCTAATTCATCGCATAACACAAATCTGGTTGTGTGTTCACTAAGTACATCAATGAACCCACAAGTTTCCTGTACATAGTAGCCTCTACTACTTCTCTTGAAGTAGCATCCTCCTTCCTCTAGTTACCTACTAGAGGAGTCTGCATGGGCTTGCACTTATCCATGTGGAATCTCCTGAGTATCTCATTGGTATACTTGCCCTGAGACACAAACAACTCCCCATCCTTCTACCATATTTCCATGCCAAGGAAGTAATGCATGAGACCCATGTCTTTCATCTCGAATTCTCTTGCAAGGTCCTCCTTGCAAGACATGATCAACTGATCATCACCTGTCAATATGAGATCATCAACATAAAGTACAATGATCAACTGCTTAATTTTCACCATGATGTTGTACAGGTTTGCATCCGCTTCACTCTTTGTGAAGCCCAACCTGGTGAAGTAGTTGTCGATCCTAGTGTACCAAGCACCAGGTGCTTACTTAAGCATGTACAAAGCTCTCTTGAATTGGCACACATGCGACTCACGATCGAAGGTCTGAAAACCTTCCAGTTGCTCTATGTACACCTCTTCCTCAATCTTGCCATTGAGGAATGCAGTCTTCACATCCATCTGATGGATCTTCCAGCCCATCTGTGCTAATAGTGCCAACATCGATCTCATATATGAGTGCCTTGCTACAGGAGAAAAAGTCTCATCATAGTCAATCCCCTCGATCTGTGAGAAACCACGGGCAACAAATCTTGCCTTATGTTTCTCCACACTACCATCAACAACTTGCAAACCTTGTAAAGCCAATGGGAACTCACAACTGACTTGTTCTCCAGTCTTGAAACCACATCCCAAACACTGTTCCAAACTATGGAGTCATACTCCTCCACCATAACATCAACCCAAATTGGCTGCTGCACTGCTTCCTCAAAGGAAGATGGCTCGGTCTCAACACATTCCCCAACAAGGACCATGTATCTTGTGTACCTCTCAGGTGACCTCCTCTATTTGCACTGAGAAGATGGTTCTCCCACATTATCTCTCGCATTTGACAACAATCTGTTAGCTTCTTTTGTGCGCTTCCGTCCATCTCTAGAAGACTCTGCTTGAGTGAATGTCTCCACTCCTAGATCCTCTGCATGCAGCTGCTCCGCATTCCTCCTCCTTAGGAACCAACAATTCCTCCACAACTTGTAGTTGGAGCTCCCTCTCAAGGGAAACTTGCATGGCCTTCTGCTAATCAAACTTGAGATCTCTGCAAACCACTGTCCTCCGACTAGTAGGAAAGTACACTCGATAGTTGTGGAGTGTATCAGTGTGCCCCACAAGTATCCCCAAATCAGCTGTCGGCTCAAGCTTCTTCCATGCATCCTTTGTTGCATGGAAATATACCGATGAGCCTAAGATCCTGAAGTAACCCACATCTGGTTTCTTATCGGAGAAAGCTTCCTCTGGTGTTTTCATCCCAAGTATGAGACACAGGCTTCTATTCTACAAATAGATCACTGTGTTGCATGCCTCAGCCCACAAATGAAGTGGTAGGCCTTGATCATGCAGCATCACCCATGCTGCCCATACAATTGTTATGTTCTTCCTCTTGGCCACCCCATTCTGCTATGTGTTATGAAGTGTTGTCAACTCCCATTTAATTCCTTCCGCTGCATATAAGTCCTTAAACTCTTGAGAGACATATTCTCCACCATTGTCGCTTCTCAAGGCCTTTATCTTCTTCCCTGATTCTTTCTCAACCAAAGCTTTGAACTCACAAAAATTTGAGAAGGTTTGATCCTTCTTCTGCATGAAATAAATCCATCATTTACGAGAATAATCATCAATGAAAATCACATAATACCTTTACTTCATGTGGATTTCATCGAGAATGGTCCACACAATTCAATATGAATCACTCTAAGATCGCTTCTACTCGATTGTCTCGATCATGAAAGGAAGACTTGGCATACTTTCCCAAGTTACAACCTTTGCATGTGTCAACTTGCTCAAGTTTACCTTTGGGAAGTCTTGTAGATATCTGCCGCATTATCTTTAAGGCCCCATGATGCAAATGGCCCAACCGCCTGTGCCATAACTCACCAATGTCTTGGATTTTCACCAATTTTGCTTTTGAACTCAATGTAGCACAAACATCTGCCTCTTGTTTATAGAGATTCTTCACTCGAATCCCAATCCTCTTGGTTTGACCCATGGCTATGTGTCCTAGGAACACCTTTCCTTTACTGAAGACAACATCATAGCCTTTGTCCTCCAACATCGTGACTGATACCAAG
>APFE031018900.1:166219-197437 GCA_000404065.3 Pinus taeda
AATTTCTGGCAATATTGTTTGAATTGGGATCTTTTGCAACTTTTGAATAAGTGGCCATACTTCTTCTTCCTTCTTCCATTCATCCCTTGCTTCGTTTATCCAATCTAGTTGGATAATAGAATTAGCACAAAACAATGCTTCCACATCCTCATCCTTTCTTGAGAGTGCATCTGCAACAAAATTTTGCTTCCATTTTCTATAGATGATGTCAAAGTCATAACCCAACATATTTGTGACACAATTTTTTTGTTCTTCTAAAGATAATAGTTGTTCTAAAAAGTATTTAAGACTATCATGATTCATTTTTACCTTGAAGAGTCTTCCCATTCGGTAAGGTCGCCATTTTTTATGTGCATGTAGTATTGCCAACATTTCCTTCTCATAAATAGCTTGCTTGAGATGTAGCAGTAAAAATACCCAATCACCCACATCAAAACATTTTTCACTACGATGTTGATATACCTGTTGTTTCGTTTGATTTTGCATTGAAGTGGCGTTATCCTTTAAAATTTGGAGAACTTGTTGTTGATGCTCAATATGACCTTTCACTGCTTGAACCTTTTTCTTCTTGATATGTCCTTCTATCTCTAGAGTTTGAGGAGTGGTAATTTCTTCCAATCCTTTACAAGATATGGTCGAATTCATTTTCTTGATGCTCGATGTGATCTTTCACTTCTTGAACATTTTTCTTCTTGATATTTCCTTCTATCTTGATAGTTTGAGGAGTGGTAATTTCGACCAATGAATTACAAGATATGGTTGGATTCATTTCTTCTTTCTCAATGTGATATTTCACTTCTTGCACCTTTTTCTTCTTGATATGTCCTTCTATCTTGAGAGTTTGAGGAGTGGTAATTCTTGCCAATGCTTTACAAGATATGGTTTGATTCATTTCTTCTTTCTTTAGGGTGGGGTCCTCTCGTATATCCTCTTATTTTGATGTTTCTTGATCCTTTTCTTCCTCCTCTTCATATTCTATGTAAAATAATTTCTTCTCAACACACTTATGACCTTTTTTTTTTTTTTTTTTCAATGGTGGTTCACGGCCACTGGCCGCTACATCCACAGGAGCGAATCCGGGTAGTTCCTCCTGAAGGGATCTGCCCGTCGGCTTTTCTATGCTAGCCTGACCCCAAGGGCGTCGAGGGGATTTGACCCCGTGACCTCCCAATTGGCAAGGTACTTAGCAACGGGAACTCGACCATTTGAGCTATCCCTTGGGGCTAACACACTTATGACCTTTAGTGCATTTGCTATCACAATTGTAACAAAGCCCTTTTTCTCTTTTTTCTTCCAATTGTCGTGGTGTAACCCTTGTAGGTTGTGGAAGGCTAGGAGAAACAACACTTCCATCTTTATAGTTGTGAGAGGTATGCTTCCTGGTTTCTATCATTTTGCTTTCCACTATGTCACAAAGCCATTTTACTCTATCCAATTGTTGTGGTGTTTCTTTAAAGAAGGTGTTGCTCTTTGTATCCTCATAATATGCTATCATTTCCTCCATGAAAATTGACCACGTAACAAGTTGTTTATGAGAACAAAGCCCTTCATACCATAAAAATTGATCTGGTTGTAAATATGAAGATGCAATACATACCTTTTGTAACGGTGGTACACAATGTAGATGAAAATATTGCTCCATCTGAAGTATCCAATTTACCGGATCTTTGCTATCAAACTTCCTCATCTTGCTTTTGCTTGATTTTAGGAGCTCGATCTTGAAATGACTATAACTCTGTATTTTCGGATCTTTAAGTTCTGAAATTGTGAACTGCAGTAGCCCTCTGTGTCCTCTTTCCAATGCCACCAGTCTGATCCAATTTGGATTCTCCAAGTAAGAGTTATGCAAAATCTCCCACAATGACTTGATTATAGACTAGTTCAGTAGAGCGAACTTGTACGACGTGGCACGAGTCACTATTTTGACCTTTGGCACTAAAAACTATATACACGAAACTATAGTCCATCCTATTTTTGTAACTTATTATGAAATTTAATCCGCTGTTCAGAGAGAAAGTGATGACGATTTTCCCTAGGTCACCTGTTTGGAATGTAACTCAGGAGTTTGCAAAAAGACCAATTTCCTCTGATCATATCTCCGTAAATATAGCGCGAAAACCTCTGACATTTGGACCCGAGGTTCAACGCGATTTATTCTCAAATGGGTTTTTCTTAGCTTCTGAAACATAGCATAAAAAAAGTTATAGCGAAAATTCCACAATGACCTATTTGGAGCAGCAAAACCCTAGAATCCAAAGCTCTGATACCAAATGTTATGGAACCAGCTCATAGAAAGATAGAAAAGATAGATCAAAGCCTTAGAATTCAGCCTCTTCGAGGGGGCAACCTCCTTTACATTACATAAATGAACAATTCTTGGATGATACAAATGAAAAAACCTCCTTTCTATAAATAGGAGTCTAAGGGGTCTTACCATAATCAGAGTCGACATAACAATGATAATGTAAGGGCACAATAATAACAATAGTGGACTTCTATGGGGCACAATAGTAACAATATGGGCACTACATGGGTACATAAATATAATAAGTGGGTTGTACTAATAACAATAAGGGGTTACACTAGTAGTATAGGGGCCTAACAACATCTGTCAAGGTGAGAGGAGCTCCATGCTCCCTCTGAAAAGCAACCGTGCCCACTCCTGAAACACTGTACTTTCCGTCATCACCCATCTCTATGTACATCTTGAGGTCTTTCTCCTCCAAGGCACTGAATAAACTTTTATCGTCGGTCATATGGAATGAGGCTCCACTGTCAAGATACCAAACACAACCCACCATCGATGAAACCATACATGTGATGAGAGTAAAGTCCATTTCGAACTGAGAGGCTAATGCCTTACCTTCCAATCCTTTTGTGGATCCCTTCTTGGACTTATTCGATGGGAAATTAGTTTCATAATGTCCCATATCATGACAATTAAAGCATCTCACTTTAGATTTGTCACCCTTCTTCCCTCCATGAGAAGAATTCGCTTTGGAATGGGAAGCCTTCCCTTTCCCTTTCCTTGCCTTACTTGCTAAGGCTAGATTTTATTCATCATCATTCTTTGATGAAGAACCATCTCAAGTGCTTCTCCTGATATCCTCCTGCATGAGATCCGACCACAGTCGTTCCCAATCTGACAGTTTCTCTCTTCCATTTACAGATTCTTGGTAGCTATTCCATCTCTTTGGAAGACCGAGGAGAGCAAGGCTCACCATGTCATCATTAGCAATAGTTATTCCCACACTACCAAATTCATATTTGTAGGTGGTGAGCTTGTTCAGATATGTAGAATTAGTATCACCCTTTTTCATCTTGATTTTCCAAAGCTTATCCTTGAGCACCAGTTTCTTCTAGTCGCTACTATTCTGATAGAGGTCCTTCAATGTCTTCCACATTGAAAACGGAGTATCCTTCCCATGGATACTTGAGACAATATGGTCTCGAACTCCCTCTAGAAGAATCTGTCTCACCTTCGCCACACACTTCTTCCATTCAACCATTTCTTGTGCATAAGCTACAACTGGCTTGATGATTTCTTGATCAATGAAATCCTTCAAACCATTGTCTTCTAATACAACTTCCATTCTATCTTTCCAAGCTATGTAATTCGAGCTGCCTTCCAAGGCATACTCGAGTCTCAAGCCATAGAACGCCATTGACCAACCTGAAGTATGAGATGAATTCGATTTGTATCTAGAATCCCGAACTTCAAACTTCAAATTATCTTCTCCTTATACTGTTCATAGCTCCAATAACCTTTGCTCCAATACCATGTAGAAATTCTCACTGTAGATTAACCTAATAATGTAATATAACTAAAGAAAAATACTTTAATCTACTTCTACAATCAAACTTGAGGAAGCTTAATAGATTTGAGCAAGATCAAGTAGAACACATATAACCAGAGGAAAAATCAATGCACATGAAACAATAAAGAATACTCTGGGGAAATCCTTAGCTAAAAATGCCGCTATCTGTATTATCATACAAGTGGAAATATCTCAAGATTACACACAACTTTAGCTCTCACAACTAGCCATCTCTCAGTACAATCCTCATAGATGCTCACAGACAAAATAGACTGCTCATATGCCTTCTCCTCTGCCCTTAAAGCTCCTATTTCCTTGCACTGTTTTTCCGGGGTGATCTAGCTGTTACCAAATGTAACACTGATCACTCACTCTGATCTTACACCTTGTAAAATTGCACAAATGTCAAGGAATGAATTCCTTCTGTATGCAAGAGTTTTCCTTATAGGAAAATTATTGCCACTGATAGTACACTGTCCCTATCTTTCATCTCAACTGGGTCTTTCTATGAATAGACATGCATGAGTTATTTATGAGATAATATTCAATTATCTGGAGTACAGTAGTTTGATGCATGCATGCATTAATTGACTGAACTCAAAATTAGTTCCTCAAACTGTTTGGAACTAATTTAACTGGACATAACTCAGTTAACTGAGCTAACTAATTATAACTCAATTATAACTTATCCTTGTCTCCCTAATTAAGGGATAATCTCCTTAATTTAAGGGATAACTGTTGCATGACTTCACAAAAACTTCTAGCTTGAATTTATGCAACTAACTAACTCAAGATGAATTAATTAATTAATTTTCAAGCAGCTGGTGAGACTAAATTCGAATTTTAATTCTCAATTTTAATTCAAGGACAAATTAAAATTGGAATATCCTTATTGCCACATTTCAACACAATCATACCTGAGCGGGCTCACCACTGTCAAAGACTGAGACACTTAGAGTGTGAATCAATAAACATAGGGTCATGTGTGCAACTGCAGGAACTATAGAAATACCAAAAATACCCCCACTCTAATTAGTCACAAGAAAAATGGGTCGTAAAAAGGAAAGGAGGAGTGTAGATTTTGGGAGGAAAACATTTATCCAAGGACTAATATCTAAGGCATAAAAAGAACAATCAAGCTCTCAAAGGAATGCAAGGAAAATTAGGCCACAAAAAGCTGTTACTCCCATAACAAGGACAAAAGCCTCTGATTCCTATATCTCGACGCCATATCATTCTAAAGCTAAAAAACCACACTCCCAAGATTAATTATCCAATTCAGGAACAACAGGGGGAAGCTAGTAGCCAAAACTTGAGGACCGAGGGACAAGGGGAAACTGAGGGGGGACATCAAAAATATGAGATGGGAGAGCACCTATTGGCTTATCAATATCTAGATTCAGGTAGTGCGATGAAACAACCAACCCTGGGGTTAGCTGAGCCATCAAATCCACCTGCAAGACAATCAAAAGGGAAGTGTGAAGAATGTCTATTACAACAAGGGTTAGAAGGATTAGCCATGGGGGAAAACAATGAAAACAATGCTAAAATATATGCTACTATTACTATCTTTGAGTTCCCAATTGGGGATATCAGAGGCGAATCTCCTATATGACTATATCTCAGATGCTCAGAAACTGAAATTATTTCCTGCTACTTTGGAAGGAGCAACCTTGAGATGGTTCATGGGATTGAGCTCCGTTTCTATTCGAACATGGAGAAATATGAAGGAGATATTCTTATCAAAGTACCAAGATTATTGTAGAACCAGGGACACAAGGGAGGAAGTATTCAAAATGACACAAAAGGAGGATGAGAGCCTGGAACCCTATGTAGAGTGGTTCCACTATAATTTGCATAGGTCTAAACAAAATGATTTATACCATGATATCTTGAAGACCATATTTATCAAAGGAATGAGTGACGATTTCCTTGACACCATGAACCTACTCGGAAAAGGGGATATATCGTAGGAGCCATTCGCTGAAATTGTAAAGATCTGTCTAATTTGCTCTAGAGGATCATCTAAGGGAAGAACCAAAATTTGAGATGCCTCTGCGAGAATACAAAAATATGTAGGCGGAGGAGTAATCAGATCAGAGATTGGGAATTTTTTCGAAACTTTCAAGACCGATATCCTCACTACTCTATCTGCCCAGATAATGACAACACATATCAAGAAAACACAAGCAGAAGCTGATACACCTCTAGCTATTTTCTATTCGAATTGCTCGAAGAAACATCCCTTGAGGGAATGCGAATTGAATAACATCATCTTGTGCAATATTTGCGAGATGGAACGTTCTACTGGTCAATGTCCGGAGCTTCCTAGAATAAAGACAATACTAGGAGCTCATGGCACTCACGACCTCCAGGTATGTCTCCAGATTTTTCGTCTTTCAATTCATGGCACAATGCATATAATACTCAACAATATCCATGGCAATGTCCTGCTCCTTCTTTAACACAATTTCCTTCACCCTGGAACCAATGGTCTCCATCTCCCTCTATCCAATATTGTCCATCTCAACCATACCCTTGGAACCAGAACTGGAGAGGAAATGCCCAGAATACAACTTTACCTGGATTACCAATGCAACAACAACTACAATTACCTCCTTTATAAACCCTTGCTCCAACACTGCCTGTGCGACCCCAACTACCTATGCAACCTAACCCAAACTCGAACAATAAATTAGCTTAGGGCATAGAGGCTCCGACTACCTTCCAGACCTGTCTTATTACCCCCGTGGGGCTTAATGAAATTCTATTGTGATCGGGTAAGGTAATTAAACCAATTCACTACCCTATCATTACTAAGGAGGAATGTGAACCTTCCAGAGGAGATACTGTAGGCTCTGAGGTGACTATTGCACCTATAACAACCGATACAGAACAAATTGTTACTTCTGTAACAACCAACCCGCGAAGGACTGTTACTCCTGTAACAACCAACTCAGGGAAGGCTGATACACCTTCAATAACCAAATTGACTGTTATAACTCAGAATCCTCTGTATCCTCAGAGATTGACTGAGCCTATAATGACCTCACAACCTGATTATGATTTTCTTAGGGAGTTGCAAAATTTTGATGTACGAATTCCTCTACTGCAAGCTCTTAAAGAAGTACCTATTTATGCTAAAAGAGTATGAGACTTATGCATCAAGAAGCATGGGAGGAAGCGTAAAGACCCTGCTACCATACATGTGATGGGGAAATTATTTGAATTAATGTCTACTCAGCCTCTTCTAACTAAGTATAATGATCCAGGAAACCCTACGGTTACTGCCTACATTAATGATCAACCCATAACTAACACATTGATCGATCTTGGGGCTACCATTAATGTGATGACAAAGGTCCTCTTTACCACCCTAGGGCTACATGGGCTAAGACACACTCCTACTGTACTTGAATTAGCAGACACATCCCATGTTAAACCTGGGGGGTGTTAGAGGACATAGTAATTACAATAGCTTCCTGGAGGTAATCGACTGAATTTCTTATCTTACAACCCAAATCCAACTTAGGGGGACATCCTTTGATCTTAGGGAGACATTGGCTGGCCACTATAGATGAATTTATACGCTGCAGATCTGGATCTATGGTGATCTCGGATGGCTAGGCTATAAATAATCTTAATCTTTACCCCCTAAAACTAAATGTGGATTTATATAACCCTTGGTGGGATGAGTTTGAACCCGAATCAGACCTTTCCCTACTGCTCCTCACTTTGGGGAAATCCCAGTACTTCAAGGGTGAGACAAAAGATGACATCATTAATGATTTCATTAGTAACTCACTTTCTGTCGCTTCCAATAAAAATTTGAATGAGGAAGAGGAGGTGGGAAATATAGATTTTGAACAAATGAGAACCACTACAAATACTGACAGCAGTCCAATTGAAATAGAACTAGGAAAGTTTCTGAACATTAACCCCAACCTGACTGCTGAGAAAAACCAACTGCTGTTATATATGCTACAAAAATACAAAAAGGCATTTGCATGGGACTATACGATTATGAAATGGATCCACCCTAACCTATGGACTCACCATATTTATTTGAAGGATGGCTGCAAACCAATCAAACAACCGTAGCGCTGCAGGAAACTTGCACTGAAGGAGGTGGTGAAGGAAGAATTACAAAAACTCCCGAGTTCTAACTTTATTTATTGATATCTGATAGTCAGTGGGTGTCTCCGCTTGTCATCGTTCCCAAGAAGAATGGTAAGTGAAGAGTCTGTGTGGATTACAAAGAACTCAATAAGGCCACTCAAATGGACCATTTTCCTTTACCATTTATAGATAAGGTCCTTGACACGATTTCTGGAAAAGAATTATTTTAATTTCTAGACAGGTTTAGTGGCTACAACCAGATACAGATTGCCCTAGAGGATAAAGATAAAATGACCTTTACTTTCCCTTGGGGAAGCTTCACACACAGAGTACTCCCTTTTTGACTCTGCAATGCGCCAACAACCTTTCAGAGGTCAATACTGGGATTTTTTCCTAATTTGCTGAATCGCTGCCTTGAAATCTTCATGGACGATTTTACAACTTATGGATATGCTTTTGAAACAAGATTAGCTAATTTAGAAAAAGTGTTGGAATGTTGTGTACAGACTAATGTTTCTTTGAGAATTGAAAAATGTCACATGATGACCGAAGGAATCGTGCTAGGACACTACATTTCTGCTGACGGGATCAAGGTAGACCTTGCTAAAATAGAGGTAGTTCTAAAAATTCCAACTCCCAAGATGTAAAAAGAGGTACATAGTTTCTTGGCGCATGCATGGTATTACAGGAGATTTATAGAATTTTTTTCAAAAATTGCATCGCCATTATTTTCTTTGCTCATGAAGGATGTCGACTTTTTGTAGACAGGAAAGTATGAGTAGGCCTTTTTGAATCTGAAATACTGTGTATCAGCAACTCCAGTTTCACAAAGACCTAATTGGGAACTTTCGTTTCACATAGCTACAGATGCATCTGATATTGCTATAGGTGCTGTTTTGGGCCAACTGGAGGACAAGAAACCTTATGCTATTTACTACATAAGCAAAAATTTAACTCCGGCTAAGCTCAATTATAGAGTGACCGAAGAATGAATTCTTAGTAGTCATGCATGCCATCAATAAATTACGGCATTATATTACCAGGTATAAAGTATTTGTACACACTAACCACTCTGCCATTCATTTCTTAATGAATAAGACAATTACCAATGGTAGAATTACACACTGGTTATTGTTGTTACAAGAATTTGATATCACAATTGTCGATAAACCTGGAAAATATAATGTAGTAGTTGATTCCTTTCTAGCTTAACTATTGATGACAATTGCATTCCTACCAAGGATTCTTTCCTTGATGAATATCTCTTTGCTATTTCTACTTACTCACCTTGGTATGCAGATATAGCCAATTATCTTGCTGCAGGGAAGTTTCCACAATATTTTTCCTCCAAGGAGAAGAGAAAGATCATACAACAAAGTGATACCTATGCCTGGATAGATGGGAATCTCTATCACACTGGACTAGATTTCTAGACTAGACGTTGTGTTAGAGAAGATGAGATATTTGACATCCTTAAGGCTTGTCACGAGGAACCTTGTGGAGGGCACTTCACAGACAAGCGGATAGGGTACAAAGTCCTTTTGACAGGGTATTATTGGCCAACAATATTTCAGGATGCCAAGAAGTTTGTGAAAGGATGTGATAGTTACTAAAGGATGGGCCAACCATTACAATCAGATGAGATGCCGTTACATCCCCAAATCGTCTTAGAACCTTTTGAGAAGTGGGCCCTAGATTTTGTGGGACCAATTAATCCTTCATCTAGACAGAAATATTACATCTTGTTCTACATTGACTATGTCACAAAATGGGTTAAGGCAAAGGCACTAACCAGAGCCATGGAGTAGGCTACTTCAAACTTTCTGTTTGAAGACATCTTTGTCCATTTTGGTATACCCATGGAGATAGTCACAGATGGAGGGCCCCGGTTTACATCCCATATGATCCAGAAGTTGGCTGAAAAATATAAAATACATCATAGAATTACAACACCTTATTATCCACAAGAAAATGGCCAAGTGGAAAGCACTAACAAAGTCATTTAGGGGATCCTTACCAAGACCGTGGCCCGTCACCGAAGGAATTGGGCCAACAAACTTCCAGAAGTACTGTGGGCATACAAGACTACATGGAGAAATACCATGAGATTCTCACCATATGAACTTGTGTATGGTAAAAATCCCTTAATCCGTATTGAGTTCGAAATCAATACATTGAGAACAACATTGCAGGAAATTTGGATCTGGCTACAACACAAAAGCAGAGATTGAACCAACTCAATGAATTGGAGGAGAAATGGCTAGTTTCTATCCAACAAACAAAGAAGTAGAGAGCTAAGTGGCATGAAAAATTGATCAAGAAGAAGAAGTTTTAGAAAGGATATTGGGCTCTCTTATATGACTCAAGATTCAAAGACTTCAAGGGTAAGCTCTGCACAAGATGGCTAGGTCCCTATCAGGTAGATGCAGTTTTTGACAATGGGACTGTAAATTTGGTTACCATTGATAATGCGAGGACACTATTTCTTGCAAATGGGCACTATCTTCGGTTATATCACAAACCTGCTTCAAGGGATTCATTTGTCAACATTGTCACAAATTCAGATCTTTAGATTACAGGAACAGGGGAAAGCCCCCCTGTGCTTCCAAAATTCTAATTTTTCAATAAGTGTAATAACTGAAAATCAACTGCTGTTGGCAGCTGTTACACCTTCAAACTTAAAAAAAAAAAGAAAAAAAAGAAAAAAAAAGAAGAAAAAAGAAAAGAAAAGAAAAAGAAAAGAAAAGAAAAAGAAATAAAAGAAAAGAAAAAAAATCTGGCTGTGAAAACCTTTTTTCGGGTGCAGACAGACAATTTCTATAGCAGTTGAAAACCACTTTGTGGCGACCGTTACACACTCTATAACAACGTTTTTTTATTTCAAGCATACTCTACAATAATGTTGTTACACGCCCTTTTTCTTTGTTTTTATCTTTTGTGAAAATTAATAATACATAATAGTCGTCTTGGCTGTTACATCTGTAACAACTGACGACTTCTAGAGATAATCTGAGTAAATTATTTATTGCAACAGACAACACACATCATCGTGGTTCGGAAAACAGTTGCTGTGACCGCCAAAGTTAAGTTGACGCACCTCGCCACCAACTGCTTCTCCCCACATCACCTAGGTACATCATATAGAGGTAATATCATTATCCACTTTTATTCAATAATTATGGAAATTTAACATGATATTCCTTTTGACGGCCGAGGTCGGATGTCACATTTAAGCTGGGGGGTGAATTGTATCATGACATGACCTTTGCATGACATGTGAATATCTAAAAACCGCAATTAAAGCATGGAGATATGATAATCATTGTCACTTAATGGTCGTTCATACCAAAAAAGGGAATTGTACCTCCGACTAGGCCTCCCATAACCTAGCATTAATAAGGTAACATTACTGCGTAGTATGAACCATGATTGTAAATCTTAATTTGAAATTCTCACCTATGCCACCCTACCATTTACCCCTTGCTGGAGCATTGCATCCCCATTCAGAGTGCTCAGAGAAGTTGAAAAAAATAGTTGTAGGCTAAAACAATTGAGTAGTGTGCTGACTGCTCTGGAGCTTCTAAAGGAGGGAAAAAGGAAGGAGAAAAACATTGAATTTGTGTAGAAATGGGTGGAGTAGCAATTTGACATGAACCATGGTCAACAACGGCTTTGGAGAATTGCCCCAAAGCATGTAATATTTTTAAGGATGCAGGTTAATTTGATTTCTTCTAGAGGTTGGAGGGATCAGACAGGGGATTTGCCATGGAATTCGTGGAGAATTTAGAGAGAAATCAAACGGAGGTTAGGGGATTAGAGCTGAAGGTTACAGAAGAGGTGATTGCCTGAGTGATGACATTACCAGTGGAAGGAAAAAGGTGGTTTAATAGGAAAGTTAATGAACCTTCCTTGGAGGAGGATTTCCTCCAAGAGCAGGAACAACTAGTGAAGAAAGGGGGGGGGATTGATAGGTTGTCACTTCCCCAGCCATGGGTTGATGTTTCCCTTTACTTCATCAAGTACATCACCTATGAGGGAAGGGAAATAATCATGTTCAATTACCACTTTCCATTGCTAAACCACCTTTGGCATCGAAAAATGATAAATCTTCCCTGCTTTTTGCTGGGAAACATCAATCATATGGCCATGACAAATAGTTGCACATCCAGAAACATGCGTTACCAACCATGGCCTCATAAAGCTCATTGTGCTAGGGCAGGAGTTGGGAGGAATTCATGAGGAAGAAGGCCAGAACTACCCTCAGGAAACAAACTGGGACATTTGAGGAAGCTCCAATGGCAATGAAGGAGCAACCCCATCCTTTGAAAGTAAGGGTTGGTAAGAGGCCAGTTGAACAGCCAATTGGTGATAGGCGGCCAAAGAAAAGAATAAGGGTTAGTGGGCACCTAGAGTCCCCATCCATGCCTAAGAAGAACGAGGAGGCAGTAGAGCAGAAGGACGAGGAGAAGGCTCAGCCGGAGGAACCTTCCTCACCTGGTAAGAGAGAAACTCAATCCTTGCTGTTAAAAATTGAAAATTTAGAAAAAGAGAATAGAGAGCTAAGGGAACAACTAGAAGAGGGGAAGGTGGAGGCAAGAGCCCTAGGGTTAGACACTTTGGTCGAGGTTGTAGACAGGGCTAGGAAGGGAGACGTCTCGGGTGCTGTGTGCACGACTTGTGCTGAGAAGCTAATAGCAGTGGAGTATAGAGTTTTCAATAGACACCATCTCAAGGGAAACACAAACCGAATCCTGGGAGGTTGACACAAAAAACCCATTGAAGATGCTGCTGTTACATAAGAACCAACAGCTAAGATGACACAGTCCACATAAAGTAATTTGGTAGCAGATACACAAGAGCCCTTGGTTGACACTACTGTTACGCAAGAACCATCAGTGGAGACAAAAGTTAGCCAAGGAAAGGAAGAATAAGTTGATATCCATGAGCCTGTGATTGACACTGCTGTTACACAAGAACCAACAGTGGAGGCAAAAGACTACCAAGGGAATACTGATACAAAAAATCCTGTGGATGACACTACTATTACACAAGAACCAACATTGGAAATGGAAGTTGATCAGGGAGAGAAAGAAACTGTTACACAAAAATCCATTGATGACGTTGCTGTTACACAAGAACTAGCAGCCGAAATGGACTAGTTTCACCCTCGGGAGGCTATTACACCCTTGATTGTTAGTGCATGTGGAAGAACACCGGGTGTTGATGAAGGATGGTGTTTTAAAAAGATGTTGTTGTTACCAGAGCTACAAAAATGGAAGAAGCAGGTGCTCTCTCTACAAGAGGGGGTGATCTTGCTCAAGGCACACAAAAGGATGATGGATTCCCTTAGGGAAAAGTGGTTAAAGGAAGAATGGGAGAGAGAATGAGAAGCACTGAGACATAAGGAAGCCATGAAGAAAAAGGACGAACAACTGCATCTTTTACAGTGGCAAGTCCTCGATCTCACGAATGACAACACAAAGCTTTGTGATGTTGCCTTGAACCTGCTAGCATGCATGCAACCATCCCCATCGTATCCAGTGTTCTTCTCGGAACGATATTATTTATTTAAGCTAAAAGAAATTTTTGAGGATATGTCTTATTTGGGTTCTTCTACTCGAAATTTTCTTGAGATTTTTCGCACTTGCGATTTTGATGAACAAAGCTTGATTTGCGAGCTATTTTTTCATAACATCATGTGTGAGTATATTAGCACAAAAATGGTAGTAAGTGTCTTCTTCTATATAGGAGATTTTCAATTGCGGGCTTTTCTTTCATTTATGAGAAACCAAATCGAATGGCATCTGGCCATAAAATCAACCAAAACTAATGAAGAAATGACAAAATTATGGGTCAGATCAGAACTAGGGATGGTTTATGAACTCAGGCATGAGTTTAAGCTATGCTTGAGCACCCTAGAGATCAAGGAATAGTCAACCATCTATAGGAAGAGGATCGTGAGGATTTCCCTCAATTTGCATGCACATATGAAAATTCAAGTGCTAGAAGGATGCCTTAAATGCACTGAAGCCTATAGCACTGAGTTGCAAGAAGGGGATCCTTTCAAATACAAAAATTTCATGGCTGCTGTTACATGGGTGCCTGGATATGCTCAGATCATGCAAACATTGGGGGAATTATGGATCGGGCTCAGATTTATATTTGCTTTGATTTGGTTACCAATAGAAGAGTATCAGCCATAATACCACCTATGTGATTATGAAGAAGAATCCTGGCCATGACAGTTGATGGCCACTCAGGGGTACAAAGCTTTTTGATCTAAAGATGATCTGAGGTTGTCATTGATGTCAACCCAAGCAACACTAAGGATGACCCTAAACTTCCAATGAACATTGGGCATCATCATTCATGATTTATCATCTCATAACCATTATAGGAATACTATACTAAAAACTATCTTTCTATCGGTATATAACTCTCCTCGTAATTCCTCACAGTTTGTATTGAAGTTAGTAATCCCAATTAGTGGGCTAAAACCCCTTGAGGTTGTGGCATGGAATTTATTATTGATTTTGGTCATTGAATAAACAATAATTAATAATTTTTTAAGCTCCTAAAATCCCTCCAACATTCTCTATAGAAGCCCCTCTCAACTCTATAATATATCCTCCAAAAGTAGCGACCGTGGCATTTTCGCTATAACTTTATTTCTGCAAAGTCTTAGATGCTGAAATTAAAACCCCTTTGAGCCAAAATTCTGATGAATGTTGTGACCAAATTTCAGATCCTGGTTCGCTATAGTGGCGGAGATATGGTCTATGGAAGTTAGAGTTTTTGCAGGCTCCCGAATTTCATATCAAAGAGGTGACCTTGGGAAAATCATCATAACTCTCTCTATGAGAAGCAGATTGGAATTCTGTAAAAGTGGTGGATAGTGCACGGACTATAGTTTTCTGTGTATCAGTGTCAGAGCCGAAGGAGGAAACATTGACACGTGGTACATCGTACAAGTTCGCTCTATTGAACTAGTCCATAATTAGGTCATTGTGAGATATTGGGCATAACTTTTCCTTGAAGAATCCAAATTGGGTTAGACTTGTGGCATTGTAAAGAAGACTCTGTTATCACTCAGATTTCCCAGAAGTTGTAAGAAGGGAAAGGGGTCCGAGGTAACCACAAACCAATCTTTTAGATACATAATCTAGCCAATCTGTATCCAAAGAGGTCTCTCTCTTTAAGTTTAGCTTTGTTTTATAAGGTTTTAGGCTAGTTATTAGAGCTTGGGGTTTTGTTTGAATTGTTGGTGAAGTTCAATAGCAGAGGGGTAAAACTGAATAGTTTAGTCCATTGGACTAATGGAGTCAGGGAAAATGGCTCAATTGGATTTTTCTTCTCAATAAAGGATGGCTTCACAGGGCAAGATAGCTGAACAGGGAGCAAATAGAGACTTAAAAAGATGGGATGGGCTTAAAGGGTTAAAGGGAAATCAAGAATCCTTCAACATACTTTAAGAGAGTAGAACATTATTAACTGTCAATAAAGAGCAATCAATAATTCTTTACTAAATGATTAAAATGAATGAACTAGGAAACAGGAGCAAATAAGAATTCACTGTTTATGCTAGTTCATAAGAAAACATTGAAAACAAAAGCGATTGAAGACAGATTGCACTTAAGCACTTTCTGAATTATTCTTTTTTCGTTTTAAAATTCAGATATGGAACATGATGAATATAATAAATTAGAAGACATTAACACATGAGATATAAGATACTTATTTATTTGATGTCCAACACATCAATCCTTCATCCAGCCAGCCATGAAAAATTTGTCCAACAACACATTTTATTCCAAAATATCAATTTTACAGCAATGTCAAAGAATCCACACTCAATACTCCGAATGGGGGTGTATTTATACAAAAAGCTTTTCAATGAAATATCTCATGACAAAGTGAGATATAAACTGAGATGACTAATCACATTTTTCAAGAAAATAAGGCCAGAAGACCTTGTAGATGACAGATAAGGCAACTGAATGGTTTGCTGTCCCTATTCTTGAGAATGTGCTGGAGTTAGGCCCTATGATTTGGCCTCTTGTTTTCCTTGGTGTAATTATGTGCTGGCTGCTCTATTTTGATCTTCCTACTGATACACTTTACTTGCATCTGATACTCTTTGCCTGTTGATCTCTTTTCATCCTCTTTATCCTTATTGACTTGTAGTAAAAATCAAAATTCACTTTTTACCAAGGATAAATTACAAAATTTCAAGCATTTCTTCCCACCATTTTGGCTGTGGTATTCTGGTTTTCTGAAGCTTTCTGAGGGTTTCATCTGTTTCTGTGTACCTGAAAAAATGTAGGATGAATTGGGAACAAATGCTTCATTTCATGCTCTACATAGAATAAGTTCTCTAAGCTGTCATAGAGAACTGGGCCTGTAGGGAGTGCATTTATTCCTGATGCACTTGTTGATGAACTTGCTTGATTGCCTGCATATTGATTCAATTTATCCACATAATCTTTATGCCTCATTAATAAGTCATTAATCACTAAAGTAAGCATTAATCTCTACCTGCATGTCATGACATCTCCTTTCTAAATTTTGCATCAAAGTTTTCTTTGTTAATACCCTTTTGATTTCCAAAATGGTTTATGTTCTATCTGTGATGCCAAATTCTTCAAGCTGTTCCTTTCTAGTATTCAAAAAATGTATGAGCCTGTTGGCTTCGTCAGGCATTTGTCCTAATTGTGCTTTTGTCCTTTGAATTTCTTCCTGGGTTGTCTTTACTAGATCAATCTGCTCAAAAATTACTTGGATGGATGGCCAAACATCATTTATGGATTGAGTGATGTTGGCCCAAAGAATTTTCTTAATTTCTGCCAGAGGTTTGTCAAAAGTGAGATATTTTTCTAATGTTTTCACTTTATTTTCTAATGTTTTAATCTCTCTTGTTTTTTCTACAACATTTATCTTTGAGTGATCATAGCTTCGTTCCAGCTTAGCAAACTGTTCTTTTACCCTGTTTAGCTCTGAAACTTGTAGTCTCATGTCCTCCATTGACTTTATTAATTCCTTTGTGCTCAAATTGGCACTGCTACCCTGTGCTATTCCTACTGTTCCTGCTGTTGCTGTACCTGTGACCACCTTTGTTGTGGCTGCTGGAATGTTTGGTGCTAATTCTGTCCCAAGTGTAGAGGGGATTGCTGTTGAGACTACTGGTATTACATCAGGAGGCTGAGAGGTCGACTCTCCCTGCTTGTCTTTCAGTGCCTTTTCTAGTTCTTGTTCAGCCTCATTCAATCTCTCATTAAGTTTTAAAAGTAAATCCATAAACTCTTCTTCAGATTTTTGCTTTATAATCTCAGTAGTCTATGGATGCCTTGAAGGAGGCAGCTTTAGCTGCTTTCTCAAGGCAGCAATATCTTCATCTTTCTTTTTGATTAATGCTTCTACACCCTTCACACATGAAGACAAACCTTGAACACAACCAAAACAAGACCGCAAGCATGAGATTGTAACCAACATGCTAAAGGACGACCAATGAACGGTCAAGCAAAGAGGGTGCAAAGACTCGACATGAGCTCATGAGATGAGCCTGAGTGTTTGCAAACATCGAAAGAAAAAACCAAGGAAGGCTCCAAAATTGGATGCATGCCAAAATTTTGGAGGGTGTTGCAGCGACCACAACAAAACTCATGGTATTGAACCTGGTATTCATGTGGAATATAGCCTATTTAAAAGGGGAAATCAAACCATCTTAGATCCATCTTAACTCGAGATTGACTAAGCATAGAGAGATCAAATCTCTTGAGATGAAAACTAAAAGTGAAAAAAGATTTGATCCATATTTACATGAAAAAACATATAATATTTAAAATGCACATATTTAATACAATAACAATAATTCATTTTTATATCATTTTTTTAAATAATACAAACTATTATTTTTTGTTATGTGGTTCAAGGCCTCGGGATCAATGACAGGGAGGTACGTCTATGGAATGTTTGTACTAGGAAGATCCACTTGAAGCGATTACTTCCTAACGACTCAACTAGAAAGCCTTTGTACTAGGAAGATCCACTTGAAGGGATTACTTCCTAACGGCTCAACTAGAAAGCCTCATCCCGAGAGTGTCGATAAAATTGAACCCGCAACCTCTCTATAGAAAAAGTGCTTTAAATACATAGACTCAACTAATTAATAATACAAATTAATTATTTTAATCAATAATATTTATTTTTCAATTTATTAGCTAATATAAATTTTTTTTAAATTATATAGTAAATTTTATAATTATCTTTAATTTATATAAACTACATTTAAAATTAATGCTATTTTTATTTATTTGGAAATAAATATAATTAATAATATTATTGTTGAACTTATTAACTATTTTTACTTAAAAAATATAAAAGTAGTTTATAAAGAATATAGATTTTAGTCCTGATAATTATTAACTAATATTATAAGAAAGGTTATTTAATTTAATTTATAATACAATATAAAAGTATAAAAGAATATAGATTTTAGTCATGATAGATTATTAATTAATATTATAAGAAAGGTTTATTATAATTTAATTTATTATATACAAAAATTGAATCTTAATGAAGAGGTAGTAACCTTTCTTCTGAACACATACTAAACTCAATTTATTAACCATTTACATAAACTCAATTTATTAACTATTTACATTGTTTTTTGGTAAAGAAGTTTCTATTAAATTAATATGTGATTATATAATATCAAAATTTTAGCCATGGTCTACTGGATTGAAAAGAGTAATGACGAAAAAGTAATTTCTTTTGTTTAGGCGTTCTAGATCTCACATAAACATGTAAACGTAAAGGTAAAGGTAAAGGTAAACGTAAACGTAAATGTAAATGTAAATTTAAATGTAAAATGTAAACGTAAACATTTAACATTTAACATGCAATATTTAACATTTAACATTTTTAATCTAATGTCGGCCTTATTTAGAAATCAATCTAATTATTATTATGTATAAACACAATATAAATTTAAAATATAAAGAGGTTTATGAACACAAAAAAAATAGGTATGGTAAATAAATAAAAATATAAATAAATTGGAGGTATGGTAAATAAATAAAACCACTTTTTATACTTACTCCAAAGGCATGGTAAATAAATAAAAATATAAATAAACTAGAGGCATGGTAAATAAATAAAACCTCTTTTTATATCTAGTCCATAAACCTCTTTATATTTACGAATACTCAAAAAAGAGGTTTTATTTAGGTGAAGCCTATGGGCCAAATACCATTTTAATACCATGAACTAAATACCATGGGCCAAATACCATATTTATAAAACCGATATGGTAAATTAATAAAAATATAAATAAACTAGAGGTATGGTAAATAAATAAAACATTTTAAATAAAACCTCTTTTTTATATTGACCCATGGTATTGAGAACCAATGGTATCGACCCATGACATTCACGTGGAATGTAGCCTATTTAAAGTGGGGAATTAAACCAACACAATCCATCTTTACTCTTGATCTACTAAGCCCCTAGAGGGATCAAATATCTTGATATGCAAACTAACAAAGAGTGAAAAAATATTTGATCCCTCTAGCCGCTTGGTAGATCCAGAGTAAATATGGATCTATGATGGTATAATAATCAAATACATCGAAAAAGGTCTACTAACCAAGATTTCATTATGTAAGACATTATGTCACAACATTTGTAAATTAGATACATAGAGAAAGGTTTACCAACCAACATTTCATTATGCAAGACATTATGCTAGAACACTAGTAAATTTTAAGTGAAGAAAGAAAATTATTTTAACGTCCACGAGGGTAAAGATAGCCTATGGGACATATTTCTTCTTCATCTGGTTGATGTATTCTACCTTTTTCCTATGAAGCCTCATAATACACACTCCTAGCTTATCGACAAACCCTTCACTAAATATATTATCCCAAGAGCTACCTGCTAGAATATCTGCATAACTTTCCGTGTTGTCTTTGAAGGCCTCACATTTGAAAATGAAGTGCTTTTCTATTTCCAATTTTTTGGAAGAACAAAAAATACAAACTCTTTCCTCCCACACTTCTTTTGGCCTTTTCCAGTGCACTGTTTCACAACGGAGTTGATGAGAATTAGTCCTTAACTGAGCAATAAGAATTTTGGTTCTCCAAGAAATATTGGCCTCTATGTACGCTTTTTGTTGATGATTATGGGTGGGATTAAACACCTCTATATAGTATTTTTTCCTTCTCCCTAGCTCCTTATCCCAAGTACGTTTGTGGAAATTTTCCATAACAGAAGCTTTGATCTCTTTACTGTTTATGGGACACGTATTCAAGAAAATACCCCATTTACTAAACCATTTATTATTTTGCTGCATCCAAGTCTTCTTTCTTTTGCACAATATGTCATTAAAGACAACCTTAGGCCATTTCCCCTCCTCCATTTGCTCAATTTTTTTAAAATACCTTATGGCTTGCAACAACAGTTTCTTCAATACGAACAATCCTATTTCACTTAACAAGATAGCATAAGGAACTTCGCTTTTAATTTTGAATTTGTTTGTAATCAAACACTTATGAAATTTCTCAATTTGTTTCCACTGCATGTTAGATGTACTGTTGGCCCATAGTTCACATCCATAGAGAATAACTGGAATCACTAGAAGCCCAAAAAGAGTTTGAGTGGTTTTCCAGTCCCATAACTCTGCCTATCTACACCTATTTTGAAAAGCATAAAATGCTTTCCAACCCCCCAAAGATTTTTTATTTCTACATCCATCCCAACTTAGATTTTTGTTGAAGTCAATTATGAGGTATTTGTAATCTGCAACTTTTTCCAAACTATTACCTTCAAAGTAGAACTTCTGTTGGTTATGGTTTCTTTTTTAGAGAAAATCACTACTTTCGCTTTGCTAATATTAACTTGCATCCCCACCCTTCTACAAAAATGTTCAAGGGATAGTAAGTGCTCTTGCAAACCAAGAGAAAATTTAGCAATCAGAATAAGGTCATCTACATACAAAAGAAGCCTTATAACAAAATTTCCAAAATGGATACCATCACCCCCTTGCAAATTTAACCACTCCTCAATCTTGTCGATATATAAACCAAAAATGGTAGGAGACAATGGGAAACCTTGTTTGACCCCAATATTGCTTCTAAAACTTTTATAAATGCATGTTGAAGTCATAATTTTGAATTTCACCTTTTCATACAACCTATGCACAACTTCTCTCAAATGTTTAGGAAGCTTATCCCCAGGAACCATGTCAAACACGTTACTGAAATCGACAAAGCAACAAAAAAATTCAACATTTTTCTCCCAAAATTTTTCAATGATGTCCCTTAAAGTTATACAATGATAAACTATGGAATGCTTAGGTCTAAAACTTGCTTTCCCTTTAGCATGCTTATCTCTTTCTTCTGCCCACTTCCTAATTTTATTTTCTAGCATGCTTCCAAATAACTTTGCAAACAAGGAGCTTATCATTATGGTCCTATAATTGGAGGGATTATTGACGTCACCGCTCTTGTAAAGAGGTATTGCCAGACTAGTTGTCCAATATGAGGGGATTCCTTGTTGTATGATGCTATTGAAGATTTTTGTAATGTGAGGTGCAAGAATATTTGAGCCCCACTTTAGATTCTCTGCTTGGATTTCAGCTAAGTCTTTTTCTTTTCCAACACCCAACTTCTTGATACCCATCTCTACCTCTTGCATTGTGAAGAGTTCGATATTAGTGTTGACCAAGGGGGGAGGGTCAACCTTGGGATCTTTCTCATAGACTTGTCTTGCATAGTCAAACCACTTAGAATATGTAATATTATTTTTAGTTTTCATCTTTCTCAGTTGGAGATCCTTGAAAAATAATTTGGGATTATTTTTCCCAAGGAAGATTAGCTCTTCCCTCGAAACAATGAAATCAAACTTTTTCTTTCTTAAGATCTGTTTGTAAGTTTTGAGCTTTATGTTATCCTTGCTTGACTCTTTCTACATTCTCCTTGCCTTTTTGCATTCCTTGTCAAACCAAGCATTAACTAGAAAGAAATTTGTTTCAGAGTTCTTAGTTTTTTCTCTTTTGCACTCTGCAAATGCACTTGGAATTAAATGTGTTAATTCGTGGCTATGAAGGCCGTGAATTGGGATCTTCTCCTTCTTGAAGATCCTCTCTAGCATCATTTTAAAGGTATTGCAATTTTCTGGAGTCAAAAGAGTCCAGCCCTTTGGGAGTTTTTTTTTAACACACTTTGTTTTTTACTCTAATTGCTTCTTTCCAGCCCAAGAGAAACTTAAATAGATTGGTTTGTGATCTGATTTTAAATCCCAAATTTGATCTCCAGTCAAAACTTCCTCCATTTTCTAACACAAACCATGCGAGCACATTACACAATCTACTACACTTTCTCCATTGTAAGTATTGCAAGTAAAATTACCAGACTTTTCCCATCTAGTCAAGCCAATACAAATGACCAATCGAAGGCCCCACATAAAGTAAGCAATTGTTCACCAAAGAGATTGTAGCTCTTGTCCTATAAAATTCTTTCCACTGATAATTACTCTCTTCTATAAACCAAAGAGGGTCACAATATTATTTACAACAAAGTAAGTAAAAACTATAAGTTAACTGAAACCATCAAGCTCCTCCTCAATGTAAGATAGTTTTGGCCTGAGACCAAATCAAGTCAAAGTTGTTAGTGCTTTGGTATTCACAACCCATGGTATTATAATGAAATATTTGTATATATATGGGTGTGAGTAAAAAAGGAATTTTGGGTGAGAAATAATCAACTGAGTGAAACGTAAGAATATTTTAATTGTGATAATGAAAATATACTAAACCCTTTCCCTATGGTTTTTTCCCTAAAAGGTGTTCACCACATGTTGTGTGTCTGAGTAAATTTTTTATATTAAATTGTGTTTTTGATGTGGTGAATATTTTATTGTTCATTTTAATTTCTTCTCTTGTATTTTATTAACAAATGGTATCAAAGCGAGGTTGCTCTGTTTAATTTTTGGTGTATGCTAGGTTATTACTGGGAGAATTATGAGCATGGAGATAATGACATTAAGTGATATGGATAGATTAAATGGGACTTATTTTTCCCTATGGAAGGCCCAAATGGAGGACATACTAATTTTAAGGGATTAATATTTACTGATTAAGGGAGTAGCGAAGAAGCCCTCATCATAGAATGGAATAAGCTAGACATAAAATCCATCACCACAATTCGTCATTATTTGGAAAAGAATGTATATTTTAACGTTGCTGGAGAAAATAAAACATAAGGACTATGGAAAAAGCTGCATGATATATATGAGAATAACATGCCGTCAAACAAAGTATTCTTGATGAATAAGTTGTACAATCTCAAGATGAAGGTGCTTCAGTGGAATAACATTTGAATGAGTTTAATGTAATCACAAGTGATCTTGCCTCTATCAAAATTATTTTGGATGATGAGATTAGATCCATCTTATTATTGTGCTCTATGCTAGATAGTTGGGAGAATTTGATAGTAGCTATCAGCATTTCAACACCTATAGGGACTTTGAAGTTTGATGATGTCAGTAATAGTTTAATGAATGAGGAGCTGCATCACAAATCCATTGCGGAAAACTAGGGAGGGGAAGCTCTAGTCTTAGTTGATCGTGGAAGGAAAATTGAGCATGGTAGAAAGGGGCATTCAAAATCAAGAGGTAGATGGAATTCAAGAACGATAACACTCGTTTTCACTGTGGAAGATCAAGACACAAGAGAAAGGATTGTTGGTTTTGGAAAAAGGAACAAAATGAGTAGAAGGAACAAAAAGAAATCAACACAAATAAAAAATCAAGCAACACAAAGGAAGTTGAGACAACTGTTATAGCTTTTGGAAGTGATGTTTTATTTACTATGTAAGTAGAAGAAGCATGTTGTATATTTATAGTAGTAGCATTGAACGAGTACTTGAATCTGGAGCGTCTCACCATGTGACCCCATGTAAAAATAATTTTGATACATATGAAGAAGTTTATCATAGTAGAGTACACTTAGGAAATAATAATTTTTGTAATATTGTTGGAGTGGGAGATATTTTAATCAAGACAAATGATTGACAAGGTATCTTGCTAAAACAAGTTAGGCATGTCTTATAGATGCGTATGAGTTTGATCTCTATGGGATGACTTGATGGTGAAGGCTACTCTATAACCTTTGGGAAATGTGGTTGGAAAATTACTAAAAGGTCATTGGTGTTGGATAAAGGATCCATGATAGGAACCTTGTATACAATGAGGTAAAAAACAGAGATATCAGACACAAATTCTATTGAAAAAATAAGAAAACTTCGTGGAGTTATGGTATAAGTGCTTGGGCCACATGAGGGAAAAAGGCCTAAAAGCTCTTACTGGTAAAAATATACTTCTAGGTTTGAAATCCTATGAACATGATCTTTGTGAACATTGTATTATTGTAGGCAAAGAAGAGTTTCTTTTAAGATAGGTGGTCATGAAAGGAAAATAATTTTGTTATAATTAATACACTCTGATGTGTTTGGTCATATGAATGTTAAGTCTTTAGGAGGAGCCTCATATTTTGTTACATTCATATATTATGCATCCATGAAGGTTTGGTCCTACCCTATGAAAAGTAAAGGTGAGGTATGTCAAAAATTTCATGTTGTTGTTGAAAGGGAGACTAATAAATTTCTCAAGTGTTTGAGGAAAAATAATGGTGGGGAATATTGCTCCAATGCATTCAATAATTATTGTAATAAGTTTGAATTTAAACATGAGAATATTGTGATTGGTACTCCACAACAAAATGGTACTGCAGAAAGGATGAATCACACTATTATGGAGAAGGTGAGGAGTATGTTGTCGAATTCTGGATTGGAAAAACATTTTTTTTGGAAAAAGATGGAGAACTTGTTACCTCATCAATCACTCACCTTCTACAGTCTTATATGGTGGTATTATTGAAGAAGTTGGGACTCGTAAAAAGGTAATTTATTCTCACCTATTTTTTTTTAGATGTGAAGAATTTATGCATATTCCCAAAGAGCATAGAAGTAAGTTAGATGATAAATCAAGGAAATGTGTTTTTTCTGGGATATGTAGATGGTGAGTTTGGAACATCTATGGGATCCAATTAATGATAAATATTTTAGAAGAGAGAATTCAATATTTAATGAATTTGAGATGTATAAAAGGTTTGCAGGTGAAACAAAGGTCAAGAAAATTGCAGACCGGTTTATAGAACAACAAGAGAATATCCCACCATTAGAAGAATCTGGGAAACAAACTCAAGAATATGATGGACAATGAAGGGAAGAAAACTTTTCGCAACCATTACAAGAGATTTAAGTGGAAAACACACCACCAAAGTTGGTTCGCATGTCTACTAAGAGTCAAAAGCCCTCACAAAGGCATCCACCCTCAAATTATATTTTGCTAATTGATGAATATGAACCTAATTTTTTCCACAAAGAGTCTGAAGTGGAAACTAACACAAAGTGGAAGAAAGCAATGGAGGAAGAAATGGACTCTTTTTTGAAAAATAAAACTTGGGAGTTAGTGGAGCTTCCGAAAGGAAGAAATGCCCAACAAAACAAATGGGTATACACGATTAAACATGAGGGTGAGGAGAAAAAGGAAAGATATAAAGCAAGGTTGGTGGTGAAGGAATTTGCATAAAAGGAAGGTCCATCAAAAGTATGCAACATGGGTATTCCTTGGATGAGGAATTAAATTTTGCATCCAAGGAGTCCTTCAACCTAAAATTTGAGTAAAACGTTATGGAGATAAGTTGAAAATATGAGATGAAAAGTAGTTCTATTGTTTTATTATTTTTTAATCTTTTTATTTTTTAACTCCAAAAATGGTGAATCATCCCCCATGGTTGCCATCATCAACTTGAATCCTATTGGTTCTTATAAAGTTTATTTTGGTTGTACATTTTTTATAGTAGGCCCATTTTAGACCTCAAAATTCCCCTAATGTGCTACCAAGAGTCATCCCATCATATTGTTGATTTCCCATCCCTGACTTCCCATAAGCTATGCATCTGAACCAAGGATTTGTTTAGGCTTTCTAGGTTCCAAATGAGGGAGTATACAAATTTAGGGTACCCTTGTGCTTTTCAAGTTCTTAGTGAATTCCTTATTGATTGCAATGGTCAAAACCATTTAATAACCTAGTTATCATCAAGTATGCGAGTGATTGTATGTCCATGAGGCATATCTCCTATTCTTACTTGTCTTAATTTATCCTCATTATTAGGTTTATTGCATTTTACATTCATTCATATTGCAAAGGATATTTCATTACTACCTCTCCATTGGTGTTTATATTTGTTAAAGGAATTAGTTTTCTAAGAAGGTGTCAAAGCTATACTTATGTGTGCCTTTTGTATGCCCAAGTTTTTGGATGAGGCTGCTGTTAGAATAGGAGGATTACTACCACTAGTATCAACTCCTAATGGGAGAAAATACTATTATGTTAATATGGCTATAAGATGCATTAGGATTAATTTGTGGTTCAATGTCAAGGTATTGTCGCAAGTATCAATCTAGCTCATCTATACTTTAGTCTATAGGAAATAATGAGTTCAGAGTATCCTCCTAGAAATTTCTTCAAGCTCCTTTCCCTATGAATTATTAAACAATATTACTCCTTTGACTTTACTTGGTTTGCATTGCATCCTTGTAGGATTTGCCTTAAACTTTGAAGGACTTGTATTTTCTACTTTTGTGACAAGCCACAGTCGCAACTTGCAGTGCTAGCCTAGCTAGCCTCTACTGATGCGACTTGTGCCTAGCATATATAGCCTTTGTTGATGTGATTTGTGACTAGCCTTTGCGGATGCGATTGTCAACTAGATTATCTAGCCTCTGCTGATGCGATTTGTGACTAGACTTTTCTTATGCAATTTGCAACTAGCCTTTATTGATGCAATTTGAGACTAGCCTTTGTTGATGTGATTTGCGACTAGCCTATCTAGCCTTTACTGATGTGATTTGTGACTAGCCTTCGCTAATGTAATTTGCGACTAACCTATCTATCCTATGTTGATGTGATTTGAGACTAGCCTCTATTGATGTTATTTACAACTAGCCTGCCTAGCCTCTGTTGATTCCATTTGCAACTAGCCTCCACTAATTTGATTTGCGATTAGCCTCTCTAATGTGATTTGTGACTTACTCACTTCCCTATACAAATACGGCTTGAAAATAAGACTATTCACATTGCATGTGAAAATTACAAGGCATGCTTTGAAACTAAAACTATCACTAGAAATTGTGACTACGACTACAAAGTGCCATTTTCATTAGAAATTGTGATTGTGACTATAAAGTGCGATTGCGACTACAAAGGGTCACTGTCACTAGAAATTGGATTGTGACTAAAAGGGTGACTGTGACTAAAAATTGAGATTGTGACTGCATGTTTCCACTAACACTAGAAATTGCAATTGCGACTAAAAGGGTGACAATGACTAGAAGTTATCACTATGACTAGAAAGGGTCACTATCACTAGGAATTGCGATTGTGACTAAAGGGGTGACTGTGACTAGAAATTGCGAATGCAACTACAAGGATGAATGTGGCTAGAAAGTGTGACTACAACTACAAGGAATACAAAAGGTCACAAGGAAGATGAAAAGACACCTCCTCATTTGTATAAACATACTCTTATGCCTCATTTAGAGGGTATTTTAGAACTTGAACTTGGCTAACAATTAGAGATCTATTTTGTGCTTATGGAGCTATAAATACTATGCTTTTGGTAGATAGAGGGGGAGCTGTGGTGAGGCTAAGGTTTTTTCATGAAGATGTAGTGAGCAACTTAAATTCCAGTAATGGGTATTGATGGGTTTATTGGACATGCACATTAATTTAAATAATTTTTAATGAGAAGTTATTCAATTTTTGCATTGATTCCCATGTATCTTCATGGGATTTGTAATGGCTATTTGATACTTTTTCTATGGGTGCATGTGTGCTTACAAATTGGGTTTATGTTTAGGAACTAATTTGTGGCTTATGTATTATATGTTTTCTGTGAATCTTTGTTTTCTCATTCCATGCTATACTAGTAATTTATTGTGAACTAATTTGAAGTAAACTTCTAGTACATTCTCATTTGTGTATATCTTAGATGGTTTTAGCTAACCGAATCCTTCTTGAGATATACTCCTTGTTATTCTTCTATTATATTCTATAGGTTATCAATCGTGGGCTGATTTCATTCCCATTTTTGGGGCATTTCATATTTGTCCTCACACTAACATCTTTGTATTGTAACATCCTTGGTTAAAAATCCATGTGAAAAAATATAAGACCACGGTCATGGGACATGTATTCCGAGCTGAAGGTTGGGTAAAGATATCCTACTGGGAATCACTGGATTTGTTCATGGCTAAATTAAATTGGCAAAGGCAAAAACATTAAAAAGGAAAAAATGCGTTTTTGGCACACTTATTTCTAAAAATAAAGGAAAATAGGAGAAAAGTAAGGTGAAATATCATAGGTTGCATGTGGGGAGGAAAATGAAGGAAAATAATAGAAATTGAATAAAATAGAGGCCTCATTGATAAAAAGGCTTATGAGGATCATTGGGTAAACTTGGTTAGTTCAATTTTGGTGGAGTTCTCTTCTATTCTCTCTCTCTAATACTCTTGGATACTTAGAGTTTTCTTGAAGCACTCTTGGAGGAGTGTTGATTATTTGGAATTTTGGAGCAAGAAGGAAATGGAAGAGCATGAAATCACAAGAGGACATCAAAATTAGCAGCTACAATGGATTTTTTTTGTAGCTACCAGGTTGCATGTATGTTTTCCTCACTAGTTTCGGCATGCATGGGACATGCATGTGGTTTGTTGGTTATGATATGTCATTGGCATGGAGGATTTCTTGGATTGACAATGGATTTGTTTAGCCTTACCATTTCCTAGATAGCCATGGTGTTATGGGTTCATTTATTTGTTTTCCTGGTTGGTTCTCATGTTTCCTTAGCTTGGGTTGAGTTACTAGTTCCTAGAAGCCCTGGTTGGACAAACACTCTGGAAGCCCTGTAACAACTTTGGTTGAGTTACTAGTCTTGGAAGCCTTGGTTGGATCAAATGATCTGGAATCCCTTTGTGGGTTAAGTTATTAGTCTTGGAAGCCTTGGTTGGAAAAATTCTTTGGAAGCCCGACATCAATTGTGGGTTGAGTTACTAATACTGGAAGCCTTGGTTGGAACAAATGCTATGGATCCCTGAAAGGCTTGGGTAGAGATCAATTTGGTTATGGTTTTGTGATGTTGGACTCTGAGGTGGAATCATTGTTTGATGGGTTGAGGTGGTTTGGCCTCTGGAAGCCCTTAATGGTCTTGATTGATGTGTTTTATCAGATCCCACATTCATGCTTGGAATATGGCACACTGTTGATTGGCCGAAGAGATATTTGGTGTTAGGTCCCTATACTACTAGTGTAACCCTTTATTGTTATTAGTACAACCCCCTTATTATATTGTTATGCCCATGTAGTACCCATATTGTTATTATCATGCCTCGTAGAAGCCCACTATTGTTATTATTGTGCCCTTACATTATTATTGTTATGTCGGCTATGATTATATTATGACCCCTTAGACTCCTATATATAGAAAGGAGGTCTTGTCATTTGTATCATCTAAGAATTGTTCATTTGTGTAATGTAAAGGAGTTTTCCCCCTCGAAGAGGCTTATTTATAAGGCATTCATTTATCTTTTCTATCTTTTTGTGAGTTGGTTTCATAACATTTGGTATCAGAGCTTTGGATTCTAGGGTTTCGCTGCTCCAAAGAGGTCATTGTAGAATTTTCACTATAACGTTTTCACTAAAAAGTTTTAGAATCTACAAAAAAAACCCATTTGAGAAGAAATCAGTTTGAACCTTGCTTCCAAATTTTAGATCTTTTCGTTCTATATTTTCGGAGATATGATCTGAGGAAGTTAGGGTTTTTGCAAGCCCTAGAATTTCATCTAAAACAAGTCATCGTGGAATTTTTGTTATAACTCTTTCGCTACCAAGTTGCAGAAGCTAAAAAAAACACATTTGAGACGAAATCGGCTTGAACCTCGGCTCTGAATTTGAGGTCCTGTATCACTATATTTTCGGAGATATAATCTAAGGAAGTTAGGGTTTTTTCATACTCCCAAATTACATCCTAAACAGGTGACCTTGGAAAAATTGTCATAACGTTCTCTGTGAGCAACAAATTGAAATTTCGTATGAAGTTATAGGAAGAGGGCAGACTGTAGTTTTCTATGCATAGTTTTCAGATCTGAAAGTTGAAACAGTGACACGTGGCATGTCGTACAAGTTTGCTCTACTGAAACATTATATAAACAGGTCATCTTAGGAGATTGGGCGTAACTCTTTCTGGGAGAATCAAATTCTGATTAGACTTGTGGGGCTAGAAAGAGGACTCAGAGGGCTACTGCAGGAGGCAATTTCAGAATTTTGAGATGTGAAAGTACAGAGTTACAGTCATTTCAAGATCGAGCTCCTGAAATCAAGAAAAGGTGATATGAGTAATTTTGATGGAAAGGATCCAGTGAATTGGATACTACAGATGGAGCAATATTTTGATCTACATGGTGTACCACTGTTACAAATGGTATGTATTGCATATTCATATTTAGAACCGGATCAATTTTTATGGTATAAAGGGCTTTTTTCTCATAAAAAACTCATTACATGGTCAATTTCATGGAGGAAATGATAGCACATTATGAGGATACAAAGAGCAACACCTTCTTTAGAGAAACACCACACCAATTGGAAGAAAAAAGAGAAAAAGGGCTTTGTTACAATTGCGATAACAAATACATTAAAGGTCATAAGTGTGCCGAGAAGAAATTATTTCACATTGATTGTGGAGAGGAGGAAGAAAAGGATCAAGAAACGTCAAAAGAAGAGTATATACACCAGGAACCAACCCCAGAGAAAGAAGAAATGAATCCGACCATATCTAGCATTGGAAAAAATTACCACTCCTAAAACTCTTAAGATAGAAGGGCATATCAAGAAGAAAAAGGTTCAAGAAGTGAAATATCACATCGAGAAAGAAGAAATGAATCCGACCATATCTTGTAATGCATTGGACGGAATTACCACTCCTCAAACTATCAATATCGAAGAACATATCAAGAAGAAAAATGTTCAAGAATTGAAAGATCACATTGAGTCTCAAGAAATCAATCCAACCATATCTTGTAATGCATTGGAAGAAATTACCACTCCTCAAACTATCAAGATAGAAGGACATATCAAGAAGAAAAAGGTAAGAATGTTGATTGAT
>APFE031018900.1:197517-242988 GCA_000404065.3 Pinus taeda
TGCTTCCTATATCCAGCACCAGAGTGTCAAGTGATGGTTGCAAGTGGAGGAACCATAAATTGCTCTGGAAAGTGCCATAATATCAATCTATCCATGGGACAATATGTATTGACTAGCCCAATTCTTTCCATTTTAATGGGTGGTGCCGATGTTTTACTAGGAGTCCAATGGCTACTATCTTTGGGTATGATAGCTTTTAATTTTCAAGAACTTTTCTTGAATTTTTTTTGGGAAGGAATGGACGTTCAATTGAGGGGTATCGAAGGAAAACCTGGAAAGATAATCATCTCTAGCAGCATGACAAAGCTTCTAAATAAAGAACAATGGGGTGTAATTGCACAATTATGTTCACTAGAGGATCCCACATTGAAATCATGTATTTTTCCAGATCTCCAAAACTTTTTGGACAATCATTCCAAGATATTTGAGACTCCCAAAGGCCTCCCACCTATACGCGATCATGATCATGCTATTCATTTGATTCCAGGAACTATTCCTCCAAACATTAGGCCTTACATATATCCATATGCCCAAAGGAGTGGGAACTCATTCAAAAGTTGGAGAAGGTCCTAGTTCAAACAATATTGCGAGAACTTAACAAGGAAGGAAAAATCATATTGGAACTTGAAGTAGTCACAGAACCGAGAAATCAAAAGCTACGAAATAGATCAATTTCATAGTATCTCATCAAGTGGAAGAACTTATCCATTGAAGATTCCACATGGGAGGACAAGAATTTATACAAAAGCATCAAGAACTACTCAAGCGTTGAGGACAACACTTTTTGAGGAGAGGGGCATTTATGTCCCTATATTATAGTGTAACCCCTTATTGCTATTAGTAAAACCCCCTTATTATATTGTGTGGCCACGTATCCCCATTTGTTATTCTTGTGCCCCATAGAAGGCCATTGTTGTATTATTATGCCCTTACTTATTATTTATGTCGCTCTGATTATATTTTACCTGACATATATATAGAAATTCGGTCTTGTATTGATCTCTAAGAATTGTTCATTTGTGTAATGTAAAGGAGGTTGCCCCCTCGAAGAGGCTTATTTCTAAGGCGTTCATCTATCTTTTCTATCTTTTTGTGAGTTGGTTTCATAACATTTGGCCCAACCATGTCTATAGTCGGGTTGAATGTGGAAGTCCCATACCGGGTTGGATTTTGCATCATTAATATGAGGTTATTTATCCCTTTTATCTCATGAGTATTATACTAGTTTATATGTGGATTATATGGTTGTTGTTTCCTTGGTATTTCTGTTGTTATTATGCTGGTTATGAATATGTTTTATGACATTGGTTGTTTATGGATCCCATCATGTTTTTACTTGTATATGAATGAACAATGTATATATGGTATAATGGATGAAACTACAATTAAAGTGATAAGGAAAAAAATGCCTCATAGCGAATCTCATATAAGTATGGGATCCCTATGCTTAGATCTACCATTTACACCTGTTGATTGCATTGATGCCAAGTGTTTGACAAAAATGTCAGTCCCGGTTGGGGATGGTCAGGCCTAGACCTGCAGTTCATTTTTGGTTTATTAGTCTTGTCATCTCCTGTTTAATGGATTCTAGAAGTTACAACAAGTTATGGGCAATGGCCAAAATTCCGGGCTTGAAAAGTTCTTTAAATCCCGTAGACTTTGGCACAGGTCTGCTAGAAATAGTCCCTAGATGTAGGCAGCAGGGTTGTGGGAGTGTCCAGAGCTCTTTGGACACTGGAATTCCCATAGCATGGGAGACTATAGATGTTTAATAGGTTAAAAACTCAGTGGGACCTAGGGGCATGATACTTGAGTGGTTGGGATGGCTCCTAGGAGTGTTGTTGTTGATGTGGAAGGTATGTTTGATGTGTTTTCATCGATTCCACTTCCTTAAGGTCACCTAGGAGGTTGAATCATATCATAGTAGCCTCTCGTCACATGTTTACTCCGGTTGGCTGGTTACTTTGGTAGATGTGGGAGGAGGGTGTTATATAGTGGTATCAGAGCATTGTTCACCCTCAGACTGGATGGGTGGTGTGTTGGTCATGCATTCATGTTGGTTGCATTTATGTTTCTCATGCTTGTATTCCATGTTCTTGTTTCATTTTCATGGTGTTGATCATGTTTGTAGTGATGTCACCATGTGAAGGTTGATGGTGTTGTTGTGGGATGTGTCATCAAGAGTGTATGGTTGTATATGCATTTGTTATGCATGTTGGTGTATATATGTTGTTATCCATGCATTGTCATGGTTATGGTTATGCATGTATGGTAGGTCAGACATGCATTGTGAGGTCATCGTATGAAATTAGGTCATCCTGATGTTTTTGGTTGTTATGATGCTAATGCGTTGGTTGAGATAGAGCAGGAGATGCATATCATTAAAGTCAAATTACAACATTGGACCTCGAGGCAAGAGCATGTCGTCATACAAGTTTGGATATTGGGCATGCAGGTATGCTGGTTAACAATTGTTATAATAATTAGGGTTACTTATATACTTGCCATTTTATTGTTGTTATGGTTACATATATGATATATTCTAGTTGATTAGTGTAGTTGAGATAGAGCAGGAGATGCATATCATTAAAGTGAAATTACAAGATTGGACCTCAAGGCAAGAGCATGTCGTCATACAAGTTTGGATGTTGGGCATGCAGGTATGCTGGTTAACAATTGTTATAAGAATTAGGGTTACTTATATACTTGCCATTTTATTGTTGTTATGGTTACATATATGATAAATTCTAGTTGATTAGTGTAGTCATATGCATATGTGTCATATAGTCATGAATGATAACAACCTGTGGTGGTATGCATTGCTATTATTGTTTTAGGTTAGATAACTTGATGATTATTTATATGTTGTTGATGAGTATGTTATATGTTAACTTGTTGTTGTTTTATGATAGTTAGATTGATGATTAGGTTATATTTTGTTGATGAACATGATATATAACTTCTTGTTGTTATATGATAGTTAGCTTGATGATTAGGTTATATGTTGTTGATGAGCATGATATATAACTTGTTGTTATATGTTAGTAACTTGATGATTAGGGTTATTACATTAAGATCTTGATGTTATATGTATCATACTAAGTTGGATTGGTCTATGTGATGGTTAGGGTTATGACATTAAGATATGAGTTAATATGTTGTGATATTATATCATACTAATCTAGACCGACAGTGGAGATGTTATTATTATGTATGAATGATAAATTTTTATGAGCTTATGACGTGAACTTGTTAGCTAGTGACTATTATGGATATCATGACCTTATTTATGTTTAAGTTGATATGCCATGAAGTTATATCATGATAATCTTGATTGATTGTGCAGACAAGATAACCTCCCCTTATATACATTAAGGTATGAGTTTGCTTATGTCGTATATTTGGTGCTTGACTGTTTGATTATGTCATCTAGTTGATTAATTTAACATGGTATGTTTGAAAGTTGGTTGGATGTTTGATGAATTACATAAAATGAGTATGTGTTCAAATGATCTTGTTTTAAGATGATTGTACTAACACATATGTGTTGAGACAGTAGATATGTACTTGAGGTAGTAGGTGACAATTGTAGCATTATGTTTAATGACTATGAGTTGACTATGGATTATGACATGATTGTTAGTCTTGGTAAAGGTTGATTTCAAATTGATATACATGATGTCTTGATCTTTAGAACATTTCATTGACATGTGTAAGCAGTTGCAGGGAAACATGCTTAGTGTTAGCATAACAAGGTAACAATTGATGTGTTTATATAACTAACAATTGGGTGATGTGATAGTACATAGTAAGACTCAATTGCATCAAGGTTGTAACACCCCTCCCTTGTGTACTAAATTATTGTAAACCTAAGCTAAGTTAAAGCTAGGTGTGATATCCTCCCTTGTGTGTTAAATGTTTGTAAACCTAAGCTGAGGAAAGCTAGGTTTGATACCCTCCTTTGTGGGTTAAAATATTCTAAACCTAAGCTGAGGAAAGATAGGTGATATGTAATATTAAAAGCAAATGTGTTATTAAATAAATTAATAAAATAAATCACTTGGAGGGTGGAGCACCAAGAGAGAGGAGATGCTTGCCAAATCCCATGAGGAATGGGATAGAGATGAATCTTTCATGATAAAGCTTCTAGATGTGATTCTAGATAAGCTTGGATGGATTGCAGATCCATCGGATGGATGGGAGATAAAGATCCATTGGACATAAAATCTTTGTGGGAGATAAAGGCAAGCTTTTATGAGGAAAAGCCTCGTGGGAGATAAAGACAAATTTTTCCAAAAAAGACCTAGGAAAATGGAAAAATCCATAAAAGTGGGATGCCGCTAATGGTAGCTAAATCATGAAAGAGGGTATTAAATACCCAATGCATTGATCAATTGAGGGTAGTTGATCCTTGGCAAGGTCTTCGGCTTGGGGGGAATCCGAGGTGATTCATGGGTGGGTGGTGGTGATCCTCCTTCCAAGTGAGGTTTTAGTTGGTGACAGATGTGTGGAATGGTTGTATGATGATTCTTACTCTCTCTCTACTATAGTTCCAGCTTGTTTATGAGAAGAGTTCTTAAGTTTTCTTCTCCATGAGAATGCTTGATGAATAGTATATGCTTATGTATTAATAGATTTAATGATGTTTCCCTCTAATCTCATGAGATTCACTTGCATGGTATGTGTTTTGTGTTAATCCTTACATGTTATGAGATTAAAATCAATTAGCTCAGATATAATGATGGTTGAATTTATCTCTATTACAGAATGACGGATTTATTATGTAGGTTGCATTCCAGTGTGAAGTTAACTGTAGAAGCATGTTCAGTGGGTAACAGTTCTAGGACCCATTCATGGTAGAAATTGGCATGTGAAAATTATTCATAAATAGATTATCTGTGTTAATGTTTCCTTATGAAATGATTATATCCATTGTGGCTTAATGTGCACATCAGTATTCCTTTGACCATGCTTAAGGAGTTAGAAAATGGTAACTATACCTGATAAATGATTTTGGTTTTGAGTATGAAATCGTGAAGCCAGATATTCATGTTATTTAATCCATACAATAAGATGGTATAATGCCTTTAACAAAATAGTCCATGATGGTTAGAAGATCTATGGTATGTAAACAAAATAAGGTTCGATCTTCATTCTTTCTGTTGCTTAAGAGTAATCTTATGATGAAAATGATGGATTCTTATTATGCATATGTTCCTATTGCATTATGATGTAACAATAGAACATACTAAGTGTATGAAAACTTAAGTGGTCGATATGAACTATAAACTCTGACAACTGGATCTAAATGCCGTCATCTTGGTACCCGTTAAGGACGGTGTAGGTATTCTTGCATGTGCATAATAGATAAGACAGTGGTAGTTTTGATTATGCTTGAAGTAGGATGCATGCCCATGCTATCAGATATAGATATAGGGAAATGTTCTATTAATGTTGTGTGGAATATTGCATGAAGACATTATAGTAGTTGTAAGGGTTGCATGTTAGGAGAGCATGTGATATTACACCGAGGGTATATGATTCTCTACCTTGATATTTCACCGTGGTTATGATCCTTGGTTCACTAGAATCGTGATGATTGTGAAATCTTAATTGAAATCAAGGCAAAATTTTTAAATTTATGGGGCCTAGAGGCTATTTTATTGGGTAGGCTAAGGAGGTTCATTACATATAGTATCAAAGGCATAGGCTCAAACACTAAGGCCTATGGACTCATCCACCTAAGTAGGGTTTTGTTGACGAGTTTTAATTATAAAATCTCTATAAGAAAAATAAACCAGATCCATATAGGTAAAAATTGAATCTTGGAACTTAGAACATGTTACAGTCGTATTGATTTCAAATTATTAAAGAAAATTATGATTCCTTAGGATTAAATCCAAATATTAACATGGTTTATGGAGGAATCATTAACATATGTATAATATTTTTATTGGATCAAACAATTAAATTTAATAGAGAGTTCCATGCATTATGAGAAGAGGTTAACTTTTTCTAGATTGTGTATGGAGACATGTTTTCTTGAAAGATCATAAGGGTCAAAAATTTAGTATTGGGTCAATTCGACCAATTTTTTCCTCAAAATTGATATCAAGGTAAATAAACATGGATTCACTAAAAAGGGCCTTCATGCTCTTGAGCTTATATCCAGGGTTATCAAATTATTATTATGTTTTATAAACCAGTGATATTATTGAATTCCACCAACTCTCAAGTCAGCCTAGTCTATATTCTAGCCAGAAGCCAATAGCAAAGCTCTCAATACGTAAGCACCAAGCTGTGTAAATGATTCCACAAGGGAGATTATTTGTGCGATACACTTAAGGGAGTTCATGATCTTGACTTGAGCTTATAATTATACTATCAATAACAAAGGAAACATACTGATTGGGTACGACGCTTAATCGATTTGTGGAACCCTTTCTTGGTCATGTCGCTTTACACCTCGCTTTATTTTTCTGGGAATTAACTCATTACCAAGCCATTCTGTAGTATTCGACCGCGGTCGTGTATGATGGGAACTTGGTTGTTTCCATCACATAACATCGTATATCCCTGAGTGATGAAAATCAATGCCTCTGCTCCCACGAAGATGGTGAGGATGTGAAACCATAGGTTACCTAATCAGAATGATCGACAAAAGATTCTCTTGCGGTTACCGAATCTAACAGTGGTTTTATCCCTTCAAAGGGTGATGTAAATCGAGCCATTCATTAGTGTGATGATGGAAATCATATCATGGAAAGAGCGACTATTGGAGCTACACATCAAGGCACATGGATGGGGCTATGCGATGGCTCAAATTTGCTGCTGACAAGAGTCAAGCAAACTAGATAAGTTCAATCACATCTACGATGGCATGTTTTATTCCCATGCACAGTCGAAAAACTAGTGGTTTTTCTATAGGATGTGGATAAACGTTGCTTGGGGTGGCTATGGAGCATGTTTTATGAATAAACAACAATACTTACCAAACGTCTCGATCGCAACACTATGGGTGCCTGCTTTATCACCAAATTGGAAGTAAGTGAGTTGGCCACAAGCCAATGATGTTGTTTCCATGGAAATATTTGGGAAAAGCTGAAAAACACAATTGTTTCCTGATGTTTATAGTGAGATGAAGACATTGGGATAAGGATTATCCACCCCCTCAGTCAAAGTAAGTTATCCATATTATTCCTGCGAAAAACATAAATGAGATGGAAGAGTTGGAATGGATAGAGTGATCGATGCTTAGCCTTATCCATGCAATGAACTTAGAAAAAATTATGGAGATAATGTTGATCCCAACTATGTGCTCTATCCATCGATACAAAAAGTGAGAGAGCTTGGTTCTCTATTCTCTGTGGATAGCAATGAGAAAGTACCATTTCGATTGGTCTTGTTTTGCCTGAATGAGATTGATATATATATCTATATGTGTGTGTGTGTGGGCAGATCCTTAAAAAAAAATGAGGTATGGAAGCGCATGCGGGAGGTTGTGAATCATCATCAACATATGCATGCAGTAAGTGTCGACATGCTCTTAATGTTTGCACTCCCAAGTTTCAGCTGTAGATATGTCTTGTTGTTGGCAGAATAGGCTGTGATGTGGAATGAGATTCCAACAAGTTTCAACCTAATCAGATATGGAAATTGTGATAGTCATAGCGGTAAATGAGTGATATGGAATTAATGATGTAGTTTTCGATTTGTTTATTTTTCAGCTAAACTCGGTGAGGGTTTGGCTCAATTATTTCATCAATGCCAAAGAGGCTGCTCAAACTCGAAACAACAGGGCATGTGCAGAAGCATGTAGGAATACAAATTCCAAAACGCAAAATAGGTCCGTAAAACAAAAACAAAGAATTCATTTGATGCATGCAACGGAGGAGATGCACTGGTGGTTGCCCTCCCTAAGTCTGCGTTCTCAAGTTTCAGGTAATCTCGTAAGTCTTCAAAGAAATGGAACGGTGCTAAGTGGCATTGTCATGGTGAAATGGCTATGTACTCAAACCAACACGATAATAAAAAAAATATTTAAAATTATCAAATGTGGTTAATTAAAATGGCCATTAAAATGGTTGTTAAGAATTTAGCTATTGGTGTTTCACTATGACGATCTTTAATTACAGTGAATTCCAACCATTGTTGACCATTCCAAAATGTGACCTAGCCATTGACTACACTAGAGTAAGGTCTTGTACCCTAAGGATCGAAGGTGATGCTCTCTGGTCCCTGGGCTTAGTTGCAGAACTTGATCTCAGACTTCTGAAAATTGTTTTGCTCGTCCCATACCTAAGGAAACTGTGACCATGGTGGGGATCCGACTGCATATGGTATAAAGTTTGGGAAATGGACAATCAGACTTAGTTGAAATGGGTTTGTGCCCACGTATATTGCAAGCCCCAACAATGAAACAATAATTATAGTTATTGTCCCAAAGGATTTTTCCATTGTTTCACTTGCCCCACTACTTTCCATTGTCCCGGGGTGGAGTTTAATGATATAGGTAGTTTTTAAATTAATAATGATATGACAGGCCAAGTAGTTTTTAAATTTAATTAAAAAAACGTTTTGGTAGGGAAGGTGTAGAAGTTAGAAGTCTTGAATTCTTTGTTTCAGGGAGAAGATGAGCAGGTGCATAATTATTCACCTTTCGGTCATATCTGTCCATTTTCCACTATACGTTCTATTGATGCTGATCAAGAGTTCGTTTGAATTTGTTAAAAAAAAAACAATGTGAACGTGGGGTACTGTTCAAATTCTTATTAGGGTTCAAATTTCACCAAGGAAATGCTCTTACTTATACCTATTCAATTTTCATTAAGGATATGGTTGTGCTTATGCTCATGTTTGTGTTTATTGATATTCACAATAATGGTTAGGGCTACATGAAAGTCTATTGGATTGAAAAAATTTAATCTTATTTAAGTCACCCAGAATATGCTTGTCCTTGGGGAAAATTAAAGTTGGGAGTGAAATAAATTATTCTAAGTGGATAGAAATGGATGAAGTTAATGATATAGTCATCATGTTATCACAACTACAATACAAGCAAATTGACACCCCTACAAGTGCTATAAAGGGAGTTGACTAAATAAAAGGATAATTATATAAACCCTAGTAAGGCGTTATGCAATAAAAAACGTTTTCATGAACAATGTTAAGAATATAAAGAGCATGTATCTCTATTGCATCAAATAGTAGAGTTAGTGGTAAGTGGCATAGTAGGTAACTATTATTTCTTGGGCCATAGAGCTATCCCACTCATTAGAGCTATCCCACTCATGATATCATCTGCATGGATGATGATGTATAAGCAAATATACTTATATTTTGAACATATATGGATGGTGAGAACATGTTATAATACAATACTATATAATCGATACAAATTATTGTTCAAATTTATCCCTTGATTAATGCATTTTCTTATAATGTGAATTGTTCTTCAGTTGGAAGAAAGTATGATTAAGGGGTTTCTAGGACATATGCATCCTTTGATGGATATGCATAATGGAACCTATAAGTATCCTTGGGTACAAACCATAGTAGTTGATGAAGTAGCACCAATGGTATAGAACAATGGATCAATTAAATGGTATCCAACAATCTACTTAAAACATATTGATATCATATAAATAAAAAATGCATAATTTTTATAAAGCAATTTTGAGAGGTCCTCTTATTGGATTACATTAATAAGGTGTCGGGACAACATAAGGATATTTTGCGTAATTAAAACAAGAATTCATAAAATAGATAACTCATCTTTTGTTAAAGGGTGATTTAACATGTAAATACCCTGAGTTCATAAAACACTCACAACTAAAAGAAGTGTAGGATTGAAAGTAGTAAAAACTTTCATGTATAACTACACTGAATTATGCATGGCCAACAGGTTGTTGATGCATAAAAAGGGAAATAGTAAAACAATGAGATGAATGAATGATATGATGAATATTAAACTTTAAAAGCTATGAGTTGACAGTCTGCTTTAGAACATTTAGCAGAAGGTATGATTAAGATGAAAATATGCATGAATACAGTACTATGCGATGAATATTGTAACCACATGAAATATGGAATTAATTTACACTTAACATAAAAATTTCTTAATGAACCATGACCATAAAAATTCATTGAAAACTAAACACAGTTAAAGATAATGGAATGTTGATATGTGTTGGTGTCTAGGTATGAATGGATTATCCACTCCTTTCCCTACATTAATGTATCAATATGGGTGCGTATTCTTTTCAAGGCAACACGCAAGGTATATGCAGGGGCAAGGATACGATCTGCCCTCAACCAAGGGTTTGTGATTGACAATAAAAAAATTGCTGAGACAAAAGTAAAACTCAACTACAGAATGTAAAAAGGTATTCACAGTTATTTGAGAGATTTGTAGAAGCAACAAGAAATAACACAACAAATAGAAAATACACACAACACAAGGAAACACGCAGCACCTGATCAGAAGAGCGGGCCCAGCTCTCTGATCAGGGCTGCGTTACTCACAGTGAACAATAGATCAACAAAGGGATTATATCTTATTAATCTGAATAATACTGTTACAATATCATACCGGGGTCCCCTTAATACAGGAAAGACTTGTCTTTTATACAATACAAAGGAGAATAATTCTCCCCGAAACCTGGCAACTATATGCCCAAAGATATACATCAGTTGTATCGTAGCACTAGAGCCAAGAGAACCAAGAACATGAATGGTCAAAAACGGGTTGAGAGCAGCTGCAATCAGTTATGCTGTTTCGTCGTGGTTGATCAGCTACTGTGAATCACAGAACTACTGTGATATGCTGCGCAGTCAACACCAGTACCCCATAATCTACAATCATCACAGGTTTTAGTGGTTTGTGTAGGTAAAAACCTTCATGACTCTACTTCATTAATTAAATATCCCAAGAGACGATAAAGGTGAATTACCTCTTAATGTTACATAGTAAATATATGCAAATGAATGCAAAAAGGATGAAAGGAGGAGTCGAAATGCAAGGAAAAGATAGGCCAATTTGGTGCCCAACATCTCCCCCCAACTAGCCTTCTGTAAGCCCTTGTACAACTTGTTGTCTCCACAAGTCAGGGTTGGATAGATTGTGTGCTTCCTGGAACCTTGAACCCTTCTAAGTGGAGAACTTCCTTCCATTAATCATCTGGTACATTATAGGCTGGGGTGTATTGTTCTGCTGGAAACCATAGAACAGTGTACTAGAATCAAATTCCCATCCACTGGACCCCACATGTTTGGATGCATGCCACATATCTTGGCACCCTACTGAGTGCCCATGCAAAATTTGGTGCTCCAAACAGTTCTCTGTTCTGAACAGATGTGGGTGACATCATCCACCTCTTTTGACAACTATCTGGGGCCTCAACCTGAAACATGAATAATCGTTTGATGCAGAGATCGATGCACCACTTTAGTGTCCTCAACATCTGTTCCTTGTTTCCCATAATTTCCAAGAATGTAGTGTTCTTATTATACATAGTCACTGATCCCTCGGGTTCTCCTCTTACCGTAAAAGGATTTGTGGCCTAATTTGACTCGAACATGTCAGAAGCCTTCTGCCAACTTATCTGATTAAATGTGTAAGAGGAGAGGGCCCTTAAATGAATGTCCCCCACATATGGAACCAGATTAAATTCTCTCTCAACACGCAAGAGATACCCATGCATATAAAGCTCGCACATTAAGTGATGAGTTGGCACATCATGGGCTCTCAATATCCGGAGGAACTGTACACCTTCCTCGATCTCGTGACTAATTTCTTTCTGGATGCTATCCAAACAAAAGAAAAGAAAGCACTCATGCAAAAAAAAAGAGTAACAGGAAGCAGGAGGGTGACATGCCATGGCTTCCTGTGCTAAATGGAGCATTTGCTCTTTATCGGTTTTTAATTCTTCTACTTGCCTTTCCAGTTGCTCCACCTTGAATTGTTGCTTCACATGCCTCAGTCACATTATATCACTATGCTCTATGTATTCAAAGATAGCCATGGATGCTCATTCTCGAGCTCTCTTTTCTTCATTCTAATATCGCACCGTGGTGGACTTCCAAGTCTGTACCTCAGCTGACAAAGAAAATTCACGACCCTCAAACAAATATTCTATCGAGTCTATTTGAGTAGCAACATAAGTTGTTGCCACTTCCTCTACCTACGTCCCTGCTTCGGTCGTCATGGGTTTGGGCTTCTTAGCCTGCTTCTTATATTTCTTCACTTGGTTCTTCAACCGGTGCATATGTTTCCTCATCCTCTTAACCTTTGTTTTGAGTCGCATCATTTCTTTGAACTGAAGATGATATTTCTGCTTCATAGATAGCCTTTGTTGTTCACACAACTCCACCCATTCTTGTTTAACCACCACCTCCTCTAGTATTGCAGCTGGTTTGACAGGTGGTGATTTACCTGAGGGAGTATCGATAGGGTTACTCAACGGGGTTTCTTTGCTTGGTTTCTCTTCTTGGGGAGCAACCATTTCCTTACTGTCTCCTACCTTGCCTTGTTGTGCAATTATCTCAATAGGTGGCAGGCTCATTCGGTGAACATTCATCGATGGATCAACTAAATTTCCCCTTCAAGGATCCCTCATTTTAAAAAAAACTGCCTCTTCCTCTGTTCTAGGTCCTTGAGAGAGGTCTGTGTGGGGATATGTGACCAACAAGCTTGTGGCAGCTGGTCCCTTCTTCAACCCATCATATTTCAAAATCTGCAGAATGACTACCTCCTCTTTTGTATGTTGGTCAGAGCAAAACACCCTTGCCCCTTTCGGAATGGAAAAGTACAATGAAAATTCAAAGGATTCTCCTACCTGATCTATCCCAACACCAATTGTGGTCTCGAGCTCCTTCTCTCTATTGCAACATCTCCGCTCTAGGTTAAAACCTCTGTCTGTGTAGTCCCCTGTTCTGAGGTTGATGATGGTTCCTTTGGAACAATGTCAATTCCAACATTTAATTCCTCTGTGGTCTCCACAGTCAGACAGGTTGATGGTGGTTCTTGTGCGAAACCACCTTCCATGTCCAACATTTCTTGAATAGTCAATGCTAGCATTGTTACTTCCAGCACGACATTGATCTAGATGCATTCTTGCATAATCACATTGGTTCCATCCATTAAACCTATATCCTCTTCTTCTGTTGGCCCTATAGTTCTTTCAGCTTCCGGCCCTCTCGTTCCAGTTCTTCCTCCATTGGTTCTATGGTCGAGGGTGGTTCTTGTGGGACACCCTCGGCTGCAATATTAATGAATTCCTCCACCTCAGTCTGATGTGGTCTTTCTTCGCTTATTATAGTGGTGCTGATTTTCTCTACTAGCTCTATAGTTGAGGCTGATTCTTGAAGGAAAGCTTGGGTCATGGTGCTAGTGGCCCTTTCTATATTGGCCTCTTGCTGCAACATTTCTTCTTCCATCGGTTCTGAGGTCGAGGCTGGTTCTTATGGAGTAGCCTTGCTTATCATTCTTGGTTCATACTCCTGATTCTATTCCCGCTCTTCAAGTTCCATCTCCATTTCCTCTGGTTCCTCTTGATCTATGTATTCATTCTCTACTCCAGTTCCTTCCTCCATCTCTTCCTGCTCTTCCTCTCTAGCAGCTCTAGCAGCCATTATTTCTTCCTCTTTAGAATCCCAAAATGTTTCCCACGGGATTTGAAATCGAACAATTGTATGCATGACTAGCATCTGGACCAGGCCATGGTTGGTAATGACTGCTGCCACTTTTCGCGGACGCCGAGCAGAGTACACCATCAGCTAGAGACTTCTTAACAGGAAGAAAGGCATGTTCAATGAGAAGGCTTCTGCTTGTGGGAACTGGAGGTGAGCCAATATTCTGAAATGGTACTTAAACATGGTGGTATACCTCCCCTCGCAGGTTATGTATCTCATTACAAAACCTGCTACCTCACCCCATGGGTGTGAAAATGAGTTTCGGTGATACCCCCGACCCTTCTGAACAACGTTTTCCCCAGCCTGTAAGAATGCTTTGGGGAACTCCGGAAGGGCGGTTATTCGTGAAAACCATTTATGTCCCTGCTTGGGTAGCTCGCTGACCTCTACAATGGTTTCTTCAATGATAGGGATTTCTATCCCCCGAACCTGAGAGATTTCTTCTTCTATATTGAGTGTGAATTCAATCTCAATTACCTCGTTAAATCCTTGCAACCTGTCAAAATCAACGTTACGAAGACCTGCCATACCTCCGGATTGTTTCTAACCATTGTCGTGCCCTTCATCGCATGGCGCAAAACCAACCCACCCATCTCTGTAAGAACTGGATCAACACGATGGGTATAGTTGGTTGGTAGGGGGAGAGTAATAGCAACCCAACTGACGATGACAATATTATTGGCATGGTGGCCGTGGGGTGAAAGGATAATAATGACTAGTATGCCTCGAAAAACGCAACAATTAATGGTAGGGTGTGGCAGTACAGGTGAATGATTATGGCAATTGAATACAATGTACTGGGGAAATGATCGGTAAAGTTCTTGGCGTACAATTTCAAATTCCAATGCGTGGGATTCATAATTCAAAATCGCATAATTTTTTTTGGTTTCCATTTTCATTGGATTTAGTAATGATGTGATATGATTACAGCTTTAGGTACACCGTCGTCTCTTTATGACAGGACCCCCCCCAACTTAAATGCAGCCATCTGCGACATGTACTAGTCTCTTTTTGGGATATTATAATTAAATCCGTAAGAGTAAATGAAGGTGTACCTAGCGACCTACCTGGCAATGGAGTAGCAACAAAGATAACCGGCGGGGTAATGACAATAGTGGAGTAACAATGTCGATGGAGTAACAACATCGGTGGAGTAACAATACGGCGGAGTAACAACAACAACAGAGCAACAATGGAGTAACAACACCGATGGAGTAACAACATCGATGGAGTAACAACAACAATGGAGTAACAGCACCAACGGAGTAACAACAACCAGTGGAGTAACAACAATAGCAATAGTGGAATAACAACACCGACAGAGTAACAACAATAGTGGAGTAACAACACCAGTGGAGTAACAGCACCAGCATAGTAGCAAAAACTAGTGGAGTAACAACAACAATGGAGTAACAACACCAGCAGAGTAACAACAACAATGGAGTAACAATAAACAGTGGAGTAACAACAACCAGTGGAGTAACAACAAAATTGGAGTAACAACAATCGGTGTTACTTGAAAAATTTCTTCGTTTCTTCTTGTCATAATTCAGTTCTTATTCCTAGAAAAAGACAAACAAGTAAGTAGTAACAACATATATATTATTATTTATATATTTATATTATTATATAATTTATATATATTATTTTTAAAGTTAGAGGGAGCATTCTCTGCACCAACAACCATCAAACCAGATGTATCAGAAAGATTTTTTATGAAGGCATCTTTAGACGTTGGACGGTGGTATAACTTCAGACAGTGTTCGTTCATTAGGAAGGAAGTACGATTTTCATCTACTTTAACCAATCTAACTGTGCCATTGGAAAATACAACGTCCACTTCATAGGGTCCCCTCCAACGAGTGTGAAGCTTTCCTTTAAAATCTTTGAACCAGGAGTCATATAACAATGCCCAGTCCCCTGTATGAAACACCTTGTTCTTGATAAATTTATTGTGCCATTTAATTCTCTGTTGTTTAACAACAATAGTTCTCTGGATAGCTTTTGCATGAATCTCGTCTAACTCATTGAGTTGTTCTAGCTGGTGTTTCTAGGCCTCTAATAAGTCCAATCCTACTTCCAAAGCTGTTATGAGCATACTGATCTCGAATTCAACTGGGAACAAGGGAGATTTCTTGTAGACTAGCTCAAAAGGGGAAAACTCAGTTGTACTTCGCCATGTCGTCCTATATGCCCAAAGATCCTCTGGGAGTTTCTGTGACCAATCCTGGCGATGACTTGCTACAGTTTTTGTCAAGATATTCTCCAGCACCTTGTTTGTACTTTCTACTTGTCTATTCACTTGGGGATGGTAAGGAGTTGCCACTCTATGTTTGACCCCATATTTTTGCATAAGATTCTCTATCATGTGGGATGTGAATTGTGCTCCTCCATCCGAAACAATTTCTCTCTGGGTACCATATTGGGCAAAAATCTCTTCAAAAAGGAAGTCTGCCACCACTTGTTCTATTACTTTTGCAACTGCTCTGTCTTCCACCCAGAGTTAGTCACATAATCAGTATAGAATAGGATGTGAACCTTCTGATGGGAAGGTGGGTTAATGGGTCCAACAAAATCGATAGCCCATTTTTTAAAAGGTTCCAGGACTATCTGGGGCTGTAATGGCATTTTGTCTGATTTCCCAAGTTGTCCCATACATTGACAATTACCACATCTTCGAACATAATCTCTAGCATCTCAAAAGATAGAAGGCCAGTAGTATCCTATTTGTAGCACCTTATGGCCTGTTATTTTATCTGCAAAATGTCCTCCACAAGGCCCACTATGGGCGACCTTCAATATCTCATAGATATCATCCTTTGATACACATTGCCAAATCTATTGATCCACCCTCATATGAAAGAGGTATCCTGCCATCCATGAATATTGGGTACTATGATGAATGATTTTCCGTTGGTCCTTGTATGATAAATGAAGAGGTATCTTTCTTGTAGCAATATAGTTAGAAATATCTTCATGCCACAAAGTGTTAACGGAAATTGCAAAAAGATATTCATCTAGAAAGCTATCTTCGATAGGTGTACCTTCAGTATTGTTTTCTAATCTAGACAAAAAATCCGAAACCACATTGTCCTTTCCTGGTTTATCTACTATGTTAATATCAAATTCTTGAAGTAGCAAAAGCCATCTTGTAATACGACTAGGAGTAATGAGTTTATTCATCAGATACCCGATAGTTGCATGATCTGTGTGTACAAAGGTGGGGTAACTAGTGATATAGTGCCGAAACTTGTTGATGGTGTAGATGACAACGAGGAATTATTTTTCTTTCACTCTGTAGTTTAACTCAATAGAGGCCAAGTTCTTACTAACATAGTAAACTGCATATGGTACCTTATCCACCTGCTGCCCTAAAACTGCCCCAATTGCTGTTTGGAAGCATCAGCATGAATATGGAATGGTAATGCCCAGTCTAGTCCTCTAAGGATCGGAGCCCTAGAAACCAATTTCTTGATCTTCACAAAGGCTGCATCACATTCATTTGTGCACACAAAGTTTGCATCTTTTGTCAGTAATTGAAAAAGCGGATGTGCTGTTTTAGCAAAATTTTCTATAAAGCATCTGTAATAACCAGCACAATCGATAAAGATACGTACCTGAGTGGGTGTTCTGGGTATTAGAGAATGTTGTGTTACCTTTATCTTGGTTGGATACTTCCGGATTCCTACAGCTAAAAGCAAGTGTCTAGGACTATTCCTTCATTCATCATCATATGGCATTTTTCCGAACTTAAGGAGACATGCGCCTGCTTGCATCTTTCAAGAACTTTTCTAGCTTTCCTAATGCTTCTTCGAATGAATACCCATATGCCATGAAATCATCCATGTAGATTTAAACACTGTCATCCATAAGATCAGAAAAAATCCCCAAAATTGCCCTCTGAAATGTTGCAGGTGCATTATAGAGACCAAATGGGAGGAACCAGTGTGAAAATTTTCCCCAAGGGCATGTAAATGTGGTCTTATCCTGATCTTCAAGAGCTATCTAGATCTAGTTGTACCCACTAAATCCATCAAGGAAGGAAAAAAAACTTCTTCCATGCTAATGTATCCAAGACTTAGTCAATGAATGGTAATGGAAAACGGTCTTTTTGAGTTGCCTTGTTTAATTCTCTGTAGTCCACGCATATTCACCATTTACCGTTTTTCTTATGGACCATTACCAATGGGGAAACCCATTGGCTGTCTAAAATAGGGTAGATAAATCCCACATCGAGTAGCTTTTGGAGCTCTTCCTTAACGATGTTTTTCAGGGTAGGGTTCATTCTTCTCTGGGGTTGCCTTATAGGACGATAGTATTCCTTAATGTATATGTGATGAGTGCACAGATTAGCAGGAATTCCCTTCATATCTGAGTAGTCCCAAGTGAAGGCTTCTTTGTGTTTCCGAAGAACATGTAGGAGTTGTTTTTTCTGGGTATCTGAGAGCTCTGGGTTGATATTCAAGGTTTTTCTCGGTTCTATTTCCATGGAAACACTGTCATGGGGAGTAGCTATAGATAGCTCCTCAAATCCATCTGTTGATCCAATACTTTCCTGAGTCTCACAGCTCAAGATTGATTCTAGGATTTGCTGATTCAAATCTGAAATAGAATAAAGATCAATGATAAAGGTAGTAATTACGTCATCTTCCGTTTCATCTTTCAACTAGAGGGCTTTCCCAATAGTGAGAACTGGTCTTAACTCATCATTCTCTGATTTAGACTCTTTCTTGTGTATAGATTTATTGTGGCCTACTAGTTTTGCTGATGGGTTGAGGACATAACACTAGATTCTTAGTGTTTTTCCCATTTGAGATGATCATATGCCTAGACTGACACCTAATATAAGCGTCCATGGTTGCCAACCATGATCTTCCCACAATCAAGGAATGACCTCCAGTTGGAGAGTGCATTTGGAGTACTAGTAAGTCCATAGGGTAGTGCCATGAATCCACTGAAATCGTGATATCTTCCAATTTCCCTACTGGTTTGACTGTAGATCAATCTACTAGTTCTAACACCATAGGTGTATGTTTCAGGTTACGAAGTCCTAATGCATGCATGGTTTCAGCAGTGATGACATTTATGGTAGTGCCCAAATCTACCAGTACATTTGGAATTTCTAACCCATTAATGTGCATGGTCAAAATTGGGTTCCCAGGATCCCCATACTTTACATGCATGGACCTTCCCATCATGAAATTTGATAGTTTCCCCATTACATGAATGGTGAGCAGATCTCTCGATTTATTTTTAGGCTTCTTAGCACAATATTCCCTAAGAGTCTTTGCATATATAGGTACGTCCTTCATGGCTTGTAGTAGCAGAATCTTGACAAATAGATTCTGTAACTCCCCTAACAAGTCAAACTTAGTTTGAGGGGTTGGTTTACTCATAACCAACCTTTCTAGATATGGCGGTTCAACTTGGTGTTTCTGAGTAGCTAACGGTTGAGGAGGTGTATGATTTTTGTTAACTCAGTTTGGTTCTTCTTCGACCATATTTGGTTCTTTCTCCTCACTGTCAATTTGCTCAATGATAACTGGTGAGGGATGAGTGCCTATGAGTTGCCCAGATCATAAATGCATCTCATAAAATTCTGCGATGGAGATATTGTATGAAGGCAGGTTGAGGGTGTCAACTTGCTAAAACCCTTTATTGTTAGGATTCAAATTGGGTTAGATATGGAGTTGAGGACGAATAGGCTGATTGCCAGGGGGTACATTGGGGGGAAATTGAAGTTGTTGTTGTGGCATTGATTGAGAAAACTAACCAAGAGGAGAAGGTACTTGCCAATTCGGAGCCCAAGAGGAGCTTGAACTAGCTTGAGGAGCCCACTACTACCAAGGTGGAAACTGGTATTGGGGGCCATACAGGCGGATAAGGCATAGTCTGGGGACCCATATTAAAATTTCTAAAATATTGAGATGGATCTGGAAACATACCTTGATTTCCCATTGACGGCTGAGGTCGCCATGACTTTTTAGGTCCCATAAAGTACAACTGCTCCATATCTTTTCCTATCCCTTGAAAAACTGCCTTTAGCCCTGGCAAAGAAGGGCATGAACTTGTTGCATGCTTCAGTTCACAAATTGCACACTCCTCTGCAAAGTTCAACAGACATTCCCTCTATGGATGTTTCTTTCTACATGTGGGGCAAAATACAACCATAGTTCTTTCCAATTCTAGTTGTTTCTGTTTTACCTGCAGTGTGTCTATCCATTCAGACAAGGTACTAAGGATATCAGTCCTCAGGCTGTCAAACAGGTTCCTAATTTATGCTTTTGTAACACCTCCGCCAGATACCATTATTGATCGAATCCCTTGTTTATTTCTTACAACCCCTCTTACACTGAATACAAAAATCACAAATGGTATCAAAGTCCTCCTTTCATATATCCCCCTTTCCAACTATATTCAACAATTCCAAAGAGTCTTCTCGGAAGGCCTAGAGAAGGATAATTTTCAAAATGTCTTTATCCAGGTTAGAGTGAACCGACCTTCGCAATGTGTATTGGAAGCATTCCACACAGTCTTCCATATTTGTGTCCTCTTTTTGTATAAATTTAAAAATCTCTTCTTTAATATCCCGTGATTTATAGAAGTCTTGGTATTTCTCCAAGAAAGCAGTTGTCATTGCTTCCCATGTGGTGATAGACCTTCCCCCAAGACCCATAAACCACTACAGGGCTGTCCCTTTTAGCATAGCAGGTAAAATTTTCAATTTTTGAGCATTCGTTATGTAATCATACCCTTGACACACAATGTCAAATTCAAACAAAAACGTGTCAGGGTATTCTGAAGTAAGCCCATGGAAACTGGGTAAAGCTGTTAAAGGGATGGGCTTTGTTGGTGCACCAGTCCCAAAATCCCCAATTGGGAAGTCAATGGTAGAGGTTGTAGGTGCAATGAATATCCTACAATACTCACTAGGGATCTCAGCTGGCTCCGCAGGAAGGATTTTTATCACAAGGGTTCAAGTTGCCTTAATTGCACTTCCTATATCCTTTGGTGATAGAAATGTTTCTACAATCTCTTCCATCCTGTCACCGTGGTTGGACCCTTCAGATCTCCTCTCTGCAATTTCCTCTGCCCTACTGGGATGGCTAGTTCCTCTGGATGCTTTACTTGTAACTTCTTCTTCTTCTGTTGCAAACAATGGGACTCTTGTAGTAGGCGTATTGTTGCTTGTCTCTCCGGCTGCTGGAACGGTCTGTTGTATCAAATCGGCAGGAGGTGCTGTGAACAACACTGGTTGATCTACATAATCTCCCTCCGATTTAGTTCATGCACCTGGCCTCATAGCTACATGGGAAGATGCCTATGACTCAGCTTTTGTGATGATTTGCTGGATGTAGGTGTTCCTTCCCAAATCTTGTCTTCCCTTCTTTGGGGCTCTCCCTCTGCCCCTTTTATTTGGCTCTCTGTTCATACAAGTTGGTGTGGTAGAAAAAATCAAACCATAATGCTCAAGGCCTAGAGTAGGGTGTTAGAAGACCATTCCCTCCCCAGGATGAGAGATCACCTTGAAGAGAGGGCAGTTGATGATAGAATGAAAAAATAAAAGAAAAGAACACAGGAACCTAGGGTTCAGGACCTGCAGTAGGGTGTCAAAAGACTCCTCCCTCCCCAGAACAGACCCTAATCAAGAAATAACACACACACGAGAAACCTTGATACTTCAAGACTTGAAGTAGAGCATCAGAGGACCCTTCCCTCCTCAGGATGAGAGATTAGGTTTCTCAAAATCAAAACAAGAATTCTAGGGAAAAATCTAAGCTCAAAGCCTAGAGCAGGGCATCAAAAGACTCCTCCCTCCCCAGGGCAAAATATTGACCCTACTAAAACAAAAAACAATAGAAACTCAAAATAAACAAAATACCTACACTCAGGACTTGGAGTAGAGTGAGAAAGCTTGTTCTCCCCCTAGGACAAGAGATTGAACCTCTAGTTAACATAGATCGTGTCTTGCACCTCGTTAGCCTCCTCGACAATGACGCCAAAATATTGGTGTCCAAGTATGAATGGATTATCCACTCCTTTCCCTACATTAATGTATCAATTCAGGTGCGTATTCTTTTCAAGGCAACACGCAAGGTATATGCAAGGGCAAGGTTATGATCTGCCCTCAACCAAGGGTTCGTGATTGAATATAAAAACATTGCTGAGACAGAAGTAAAACTCAACTGCAGAATGTAAAAAGGTATTCAGAATTATTCTCTAATCAGGGCTGCGTTACTCACAACGAATGATAGACCAACAAGGGGTTTGTATCTCATTAATATGAATAATGTTGTTACAATATCATACCTGGGTCCCCTTGATACAAGAATGACCCGTTTTTTATACAATACAAAGGAGAATAATTCTCCCCGAAACTTGGAAACTATATGCCCAAAGATATACACTAGTTGTATCGCAACACTGGAGCCGAGAGAACCAAGAACAAGAATGGTCAAAAACGGGTTGAGAGCAGCTGCAATCAGTTATGTTGTTTTGTCATGGTTGATCCGCTACTGTGAATCGCGAAACTGCTGCGATATGCTGTGTGGTCCACACCGATGCCCCATAATCTGTGGTCATCACAAGTTTTAGTGGGTTGTGTAGGTAAAAACCTTCATGACTCTACTTCATTAATTAAATATCCCAAGAGACGATAAAGGGGAATTACCTCTTAATGTTACACAATAAATATATGTGAATGAATGCAAAAAGGGTGAAAAGAGGAGTGGAAATGCAGGGAAAAGATGGGCCAATTTGGTGTCCAATACTGGCATGGTGGAAAAATATGTGGATAAAGTTTATGTCATGCAGGTGATACCATGAGGATTATAGGTTGTACCACAAATGGACTATGTACAACAATACATATGGGACCGTATGATTACATATGCTACAAGGTTGAAAAATGAAATATGTATTGGTGTGTATAACATACCTTGTGTGCAGGTATGCATATAGTCATTGGATAGATGTCTGGCCAGGTAAAAAAACCTGGAGGTTACCTAGAAGAAGGAAAGTAAGTTTGGTATAAGTAACTATGGTTAATCGTGGTTGGCATACATACAATTACAATGAATATATATTGTTATGTGAACTAATATGTTATGACCTTGCAGGCATATTAATGTGGAAAATATGCTAATTTATGAATTGTATACAGGGAGACTGCAAGAAGTAGGTGTTCGACAAAAACACAAAGGTTTGAAAGAATGCAAGCAGAAAACGTGCATTCTTCAGGTAAAAGGTCATGATATTTATCATAGTTAAAATTTTGCATCTATAAATTCTCACAAATGGTTTGAAAAATGTTACAAGTAGCTATGAAAGGAGAGCACTCCTTGAGACTAATTTAGCTATGGAAGGAGAGGTGCTGGGAGCACTCCTTGTGACTATTGTACATCGGAAAAATTTGCATCAGATGGCAGTGCCATGAGAGATGTTGATTCAGAAAACAACTACCTATGAATGAGGACATGATGCAGTGATACACCAAGGACATTGTAAAATCTAAGGGTGGGGGGGGGTATGTAACACCCCTCCCTTGTGTACTAAATTATTGTAAACCTAAGCTAAGTTAAAGCTAGGTGTGATATCCTCCCTTGTGTGTTAAGTGTTTGTAAACCTAAGCTGAGGAAAGCTAGTGATATGTAATATGAAAATCAAATGTGTTATTAAATAAATTAATAAAATAAATCACTTGAGGGTGGAGCAGCAAGAGAGAGGAGATGCTTGCCAAATCCCATGAGGAATGGGATAAAGATGAATCTTTCATGATAAAGCTTCTAGATGTGATTCTAGATAATCTTGGATGGATTGCAGATACATTGGATGGATGGGAGATAAAGATCCATCAGACATAAAAGTTTTGCGGGAGATAAAGGCAATATTTTATGAGGAAAAGCCTCATGGGAGATAAAGAAGAGATTTTCAAAATACCTAGGAAAATGGAAAAATCCATAATAATTGGACACCACTAATGGTAACTAAATCATGAAAGAGGGTATTAAATACCCAATGCTATGATCAATGGAGGGAAGTTGATCCTTGGCAAGATCTTCGACTTGGGGGGAATCAAAGGTGATTCATGGCTGGGTGGTGGTGCTCCTCCTTCCAAGTGAGGTTTTAGTTGGTGTCAGATGCGTGGAATGGTTGTATGATGATTATTACTCTCTCTCTGCTATAGTTCCAGTTTGTTTATGAGAAGAGTTCTTAAGTTTTCTTTGCCATGAGAATGCTTGATGAATAGTATATGCTGATGTATTAATAGATTTAATGATGTTTCCCTCTAATCTCATGAGATTCACTTGAATGGTATGTTTTTTTTTTTAATCCTTACATGTTATGAGATTAAAATCAATTAGCTCAGATATAATGATGGTTGAATTTATCTCTATTATGTAATGACAGATTTATTATGCAGGTTGCATTCCAGTGTGAAGTTAATTGTAGAAGCATGTTCAGTGGGTAACAGTTCTAGGACCCATTCATGGTAGAAATTGGCATGTGACAATTATTCATAAATAGATTACTTGTGTTAGTGTTTCCTTATGAAATGATTGCATCCATTGTGGCTTGATGTGCATATCAGTATTCCTTTGACCATGCTTAAGGAGTTGCAAAATTGTAACTATACCTGATAAATGATTTTGGTTATGAGTTTGAAATCGTGAAGCCATATATTCATGTTATTTAATCCATACAATAAGATGGTATAATGCCTTTAACGAAATAGTACTTGATGGTTAGAAGATCTATGGTTTGTATATAAAATAAGGTTCGATATTCATTCTTTCTGTTGCTTAAGAGTAAGCTTATGATGAAACTGATGGATCCTTATTATGCATATGTTCCTATTTCATTATGATGTAACAGTAGAACATACTAAGTGTATGAAAACATAAGTGGTTGATTTGAATTATAAACTCTGACAACTGGATCTAAACGCCCTAATCCTGGTACCGATTAAGGACGTGTAGGTATTCTTCATGTGCATAATAGATAAGACAGTGGTAGCTTTAATTATGCCCAAAGTAGGATGCATGCCCATGATATCAGATATAGATATAGGGAAATGTTCTATTAATGTTGTGTGGAATATTGCATGAAGACATTATAGTAGTTGTAAGGGTTTCATGTCAGGAGAGCATGTGATATTACACCCAGGGTATATGATTCTCTACCTTTATATTTCACCGTGGTTATGATCCTTGGTTCATTGGACTCGTGATGACTGTGAAATCTTAATTGAAATCAAGACAAAATTTTTAAATTTATGGGGTCTAGAGGCTATTTTCCTGGGTAGGATAAGGAGGTTCGTTACAAAGGTAAATGGTAAAAGAAAGGAATTGGGTAAGAATTCACTTGGTTATGTTTGGAAACCCTAATTCCAATTGAATGATTTCTTTACATACATGAAGTCTTCTTAAACCTAATCTTGTTTGAAATTATGTGGGTATGTGCTATATTCATGGACATGTATTTGATAGGTATAACAGTTGGTGTCTAGTAATAGCTAGATCTGTTAAGGGAATTGGATTCCCTTGAGAGATGGTATGGATGTGTTCAGTTGCAAGGGAAAGTGCTTGGCATAATTAGGTAAGAAAACTGGTATATTGATATATTTGTTTATACATTGACATTTATGTGTTTATGGTAGTATGATACAAGTAATTACATGGCAAGGGGCTGCCATGAAATTTTTAAGAAGGCTTAAGTTGAGCTTTCCCTTGGAAGCCCTGGGAACCATGGGTAATGAGTCATGGTGTCTATTATCAGTCTTGTGCCTTTCGCCTTTTGGTGATTTGTTGTGCTGGATTGCAGTTTTGTTTGTCTTGTGCATGTCCATGCCACTTTTCTTGTGATGTCATATCACTGTGGTTTTCATAATTTTCTCTTGTTTGCTTCTTTTTCTTTCCTTTTATGTTTTGATTCTTGGGAATTGATTGGAAAAATAGGAAAGTTAATGGAGCTCAGGGAGATCTTAATGAAATCTAGTAGGCAATGTAAGACTCAAATGAAGCCGGTGCATGTATAAAGGAAGTTGAAGGAAAGAGTATGACAACCGGTTGGGTCCATTAGTGTAAATAGATGATGACATGATAGTCATGCAAAAGGTAATCAAGAAAGCTAAGGTGAATGGATTTGAGGTGTCATATGCCTTGGCTATGTTGGGAATTGTTGTTCTCGATGTTGCACATGCGTTGCACGCATAAAGGGAGTTCTCTTAACCTTGACATTGTGATATATGGTAATTACGTTATGATCATGATTATGTTGATGTATATATGTGCATGCATGCATGTATGTATGTATGTCATGTCTGATAGGGTTATCATGGATCGTGATTATTTTATGCTAATGTTTATATGTACATATGTATGTATGTATGTCATTGACTAAATAGATTATTATTATTTTATGTTGATGTTTATATGTATGTATGTGTATGTATGCATATTGTTGTCTGATAGGATCATGATTGTTTATGTATATGTATGTCTATATCCATGTATTTATGTCATTGTTTGATAGGGTCATTAGGGATCATTCTTGTGGAAGAATGATAACTTATGTAGGTGAATGTCATGAAGAGGTTCTTGGACTTATGGTGAATCAATTGCGAGGAGTAGCCCTGAAAATTCTATGAGGTGAGTATTATGTGGTTATGATTTGATATTATGTGATTATATTATGTCTATGTTATGGGTAGGCTATACCGAGGGATACATCAGCAAAATGAAATCGGTGTGGTATACGACATGCTAGGACAAGCATGGATAAAATACTAGAAGCAAGGTTGCTTGGTAGAGACAGTGTGGTTTTGGATGTGTGGTACTATTGTTGTGCATATGTTGTATATGTTTTAAATGTTGCATATGTGATGTTGTGCGCATGTGGTGTTGTGTATATATAGTGTGTGTACATGTTGTTTATGCAATTTTATGTACAGGGTGGTACATAGAGTGTTGTGTGAATATTTCATATGTAGCGTTGGGTATAGATGGTGCTATGTACATGTTGGATATGCAGTGCTGTGTACATATTGTACTGTGCGCATGATGGATATGCAATGTTGTGTGCACATGGTGTTGTGCGCATGTTAGATATGTAGTTTTGTGTACATAGGGTGTTATGTACATGTTGTATATGTGTTATGTACATATGGTGTTGTGTGCATGTTGTACATTTGGCATTATATACATATGGTGTTGTGTGCATGTTGTACATATGGTGCTCTGTGGAGATGGTGTTGTGTACATGTCGTGCATATGCTATTATGCACATGAGGTGTCATGTACTTGTCGTGCATATGGTGTTGTGTACGTCTAGCATTGTGTACACGTTGTAGATGTGTTATGGTGTACATGTGGCATTGTGTACATGTTATGCAAGTGGTGTTGTGTACATGTGACGCTGTGCACACGTTGTGTAGGTGGTGTTTTGTACATATGGTACCGTGTATGTGTTGTACATATGGTACTCGTGTACATGTGGTATTGTGTGCATGTCGTACATGCTGTGTTGTGGGCATGCAGTACTATGTATGTGCATTGTGTAGTCATGGTATTGTCGCATGTGTATTCATTATTTTGTACTAGGTGTATGTGTATGTAATGTGTGGTGGTGTACACCGGGTGTAGGCACATGTATTATGTTGCGTTGTACACTAGGTGTAGGTGTATGTATTGTGTGGTGGTGTACACCGGGTGTAGGAACATGTATTGTGATATGTTGTACAATGGGTGTAGGTGTATGTGTTGTGTGTCAGATGTAGATGCATGTATTGCATGGTGTTGTATATCATGTGTGTGATGCACACTATTTGTATGCGCACATGGCTGAAAGGAAGGCACTAGGTGTTTTTCAGGTGTGGCAACCGATCTGGTGTGCATACAAAATAAGGACAAAGGTAGAAGCTAAGGATTTATTAAAGCATAAGTATCCAATTTTTATTTAAGTTTTATTATGCATGAGATTTATGATTCTGGTCTATGATGATTACATGTGATCTATGATTCTGGTTTATGATGGTTACATGTGATTTATGATTTTGATCTATGATGGTTTTGTTTTGAGCTAACCTGATGTGATATGTTTATACATGATGATTTGATCAAAGATGCTAGTTTGACTTATTATGACAAGAAGCAAACAAAATTGCAAGTGTACCTTATTGACGAGGCACCAATGAGGTATGATTTGAAGTTATTTTGATTTATTTTGAATCTAATGGAAATTATGTACAAGAAAGCATGAAATGCCCAGTTGGGTGGTTGAAACTAACTACAAGAATCAACAACAACAATGAAATAAATTGGAACATGCAATAATATGTTGGTAAAGAATTCAGGAGCAGGGCCATTATGGGACACTAGTACCCAATAGTGTCCATTTATTTTCATGATCATGCTATTACTGACATTATGGTTTGAGGTAGGGATATGCCTTGATTTTTGTATCTTCTGATGTGAGGAAGCCTTGCCAAGGGATGGACTACCTGGGATGGGGGTGCCAACAGAACTTGGAAGGTTTGTGACCGAATTGCCTAAGGGATTGTGTAGAAGAGAAGGGAAAGCCATGGATGGATTTGTTTTGGTCATTAGCATTTCGAGATGGAATCAAATGCAGATTGGGAGTGCGCCGTGGAAGAATGAGTTAGTAATTATTCACTGAGAGGATAAGTGGTGCTGGATTGTAGCACTAGACATTGGATGCAGATTTGACCTTGTAGTGGATTCTAAACTTCCTGGGAAGGAGGTGAATCCTAGTATTACTTTGAGGGTGGAGGTGTAAGCCTTTGGATTCCCTTGTTATGGATGCATGCATTGTATCCTTTTATTTGCTGGTTGAGAAAATGTGCATATGTGTATATGCATGTATTAATGTAAATACTATATCGAGTTGGATTTAGAAAGATCCATAGATAGTATGATTATTTGTTGGGTGAAGCAAATGTGTATGTGCGTATATGTGGTTATTATTGTAAATATCATAATGAGTTGTGTTATAAAGCTCTAGTAAATGATATGTTTGTCATATTTTAACATATGGTCATTGTAAATACTGCAACAAGCTATGTTACAAAGCTCCATGGGTAGTATGTTTTGTTTTCATTAGTCTTGTTGGTTATAGGTATCATTGAACATCAAATATGGTGTTCCCCCATGGGAGAGGGTTTTGTAACAGCCCTGGTTAAAAATCCATGTGAAAAAATATAAGACCACAATCATGGGACACATATTCCGAGCTAAATGTTGGGAAAAGATATCCTAGTGCGCATCACTAGATGTGTTTATGGCTAAAGGAAATTGGCAAAAGAAATAGAAAAGGCATTAAAAAGGAAAAAAGGCATTTTTGGCTCACTTATTTATGAAAATAAAGGAAAATAGAAGAAAATTAAGGTGAAAGGTCACAGGTTGCATGTGAGGAGGAATGTTGGCTTGAGGGGCCCTAACCCAAGTTCAAATTTAGCTACGATAACCAACAAAAGCCTAAACTGTTGGCCCTTTTGGCAAAAACTGTGTAGTGCAGGCTGTAGTCTCAGCTGAAGCAATATTAGGGGATGAAAAAACTAGGTTTCTACATCCACAGGTCTGCGTGATGGGTTCCTACGGCTTCTAGGTCTTAATTATTTCTTCACAAACCCTAACCCTTATAGAACAATTAATAATGGTAAATCTCATCAACAACAACTATATCTTCACAAAGGTCATTAACTAGTCATAACGTGCATAATTTATACTGATCTACCACTTTCATGCATTAGATAAATATTTCTTCATATACTTTTAGATACAGAACGAACACACATAATTGCATAAATAAATACAGATGAACATATATGCAAAGTATGGATCAAAACTATCTTTATTAGATATGATCTTCAAAGTACAAACCCTTCTTCCCTGCAAACTTAGCTGTAGGGGCCCATGCACTCAGCTTGTGGACTTACCAAGGTCTCCGCGCACTCAGCTGCAGGAGCCTTCCCCTTCGCCTAAGTATAGGAAACAAACCTTCCTGCCTTAGCTTACTTTCCCAAACAATGATATTTTTTCTTATCATGATCTCTTAGACTTAATATGACTCTTCTATTTATAGCCTTTCCTTTTACAATACCATGGTCTGTGGACCATGGGCGGATCTCAAAACCTTCTTAACACCTAAAAACATAAGGGACTAAATCCCCTTTGAATCTTATTATCTTTCGTGATTAGCTTCCATAAATCACAGAGACTTTACATTATACAAAAAGGAAATACAAAATTTAAACCTAGGGACCCCATTCCAACAAGGAAAATGAAGGAAAATAATGGAAATTGAAGAAAATAGAGGCCTCATTGATAAAAAGGCTTCTATGGATCAGTGGGTAAGCTTGGTCAGTTCAGTTTTGTGGAGCTCTCTTCTATTCTCTCTCTTATACTCTTGGATACTTAGAGTTTTCTTCGAGCACTCTTGGAAAAGTGTAGCTTATTTTGCGTTTTGGATCAAGAAGGCAATGAAAGAGTAGGAAAGCACAAGAGGATAACAGGATCAACAACTATAGTGGGTTTTGTTTTCAGGTACTGAGTTGCATGTATGTTCTCCTCGCTAGTTTCGGCATGCATGACACATGCATGTGGTTTCTTGGTTATGATATGTGATTGGCATGGGGGATAGCCTGGATTGACAATGGATTTGTTTAGCCTTGCGATTTCCTAGATAACCATGGTGTTGTGGGTTCATTTTTTTGTTTTTCTGGTTGGTTCTCATGTTTCCTTAGCTTGGGTTAAGTTACTAGTTCTTGGAAGCCTTGGTTGGACAAACGCTCTGAAAGCCCTGTAACAACTAGGGTTGAGTTACTAGTCCTGGAAGCCTTATTTGGAAAAATGATTTGGAAGCCCTTGGTGGGTTCAGTTACTAGTCCTAAAAGCCATGCTTATACAAACAATCTAAAAGCTCGACGATAGTTGTGGGTTGATTTACTTGTCATAGAAGCCTCGGTTGGAACAAACGCTTTGGAGCCCTAGAAGGCTTGGGTAGAGACCAATCTGGTGATGCTTTTGTGATGTCTTACTATGAGTTGGAACCACTGTTTTATGGGTTGAGGTGGTTTGGCCCTTGGAAGCCTTGGATGGTTTTGATTGATGATTTTTAAGATATCCCGCATTCATGCTTGGAATATGGCACAAAGGTGATTGGATAAAGAGATATTTGGCTAGCCAAGTCTATGGTTGGGTGGAACATGGTAGTCCCATACCGGGTTGGATTTTGCATCATTCGTATGAGGTTATTTCTCCTTGTTATCTCATGAGTATTATACTGGTTTATATGTGGATTATATGGTTGTTGTTTCCTTGGTATTTCTGTTGTTATTATGTTGGTTATTAATATGTACTATGATAGTGGCTATGTATGGATCCCATCATGTTTTTACTTGTATATGAATGAACAATGTATATATGGCCTAATGAATGAAACTGTAGCTAAAGTGATAAGGAAACAATGCCTCATAAAAATCTCAGATAAGTATGAGACCCCAATGCTTAGATTTGTCATTTACACTTGTAGATTGAATTGATGCCAAGTGTTTGAAAAAATGTCAGTCCCAGTTGGGGATGGCCAGGTCTAGTCTTAGAGTTCTTTTTTAGTTTATTAGTCTTATCATCACGTGTTTAATGGATTATGGAAGTTACAACAAGTTATGGGTAGTGGCCGGAATTCTAGGCTTGAAAAGTGACTTAAATCCCATGGACTCTAACACAGGTCTATTGGAAACAGTCCCTAAACGCTGACATGTAGGCTTGTGGGAGCGTCCAGAGCTCTCTGGATGCTGGCATTCCCATAGCATGGGAGAGTCCAAAGGTTTAATAGCTTAAAAAATTAGTGGGACCCAGGGGCATGATACCTGAGTGGTTGAGATGGCTCCTAGGAGTGTTGTTACCGATGTGGAAGGTATGTTTAATGTGTTTCCATTGATTCCACTTCCTTAAGGTCACCTAGAAGGTTGAATCATATCACAGTAGCCTCTCCTCACATGTTTACCCCTGTTGTGAGGTTACTTGGGTAGATGTTGGAGGAGGGTGCTACATGTATTTTGAAAGGTAAGAATGAAATCAACATGGTGGTAGCCGGGCCCACATACTGAATGAGGCTCCTATCCTAAATTGTGTGAGGACTGATTGAGACTTGACATGGGGGAGACTCCCTAACTGATGGCGGGACATTTTCCACGTCTACAAATTTTGGCACTAGAAGGAGGGTGGATGACAAGATGAACCCGGGGAGTCTAATTTTAAATATTTTGTCTTGAAATGTCTCCTTTCCATGTCCTCATTTCGGGTTGCTTTACTAATAAGGTAAATATTTCAATCCATAGGAAGTTATTCAATCTCTTGTCAAAGAATAAGTTTGATGGCGAAGGAGAAATATCTGCAAATGAGCATATCCTTCAAATTTTTGATATTTGTAAGTCTAATGATGTGCATCATGACAATGCTCTCTGCTAGAATTTCATTTTCACATTTCAAGGTCATGTCAAGTCATGGTGTAAAATATTGTTGTATGTTTCTATTAATTCTTTTGAACAATTCATTAATGAGTTTATATATGCTTTTCAAGAGTTTAATTATAAGGATTTATTTAAGGAAATTAATGAACTCAGGATGACACTGGATGAATCTAAAAATGATTTTTCCAATAGATTTATCAACATATGTTATAAAATTACTTAGAAATATAGGGATTGGTATCATATAGTAAGAGAGTTTCCTCATCTAGTTGGCCTTTCTGAGAGGGAATGTAAATTTGAATTGAACAATGACAACAAGTCATCAAAAGGTTCTAGTATTATTCTTCCTAATTTCATTATGCCAACATTTGCTTCAGGTATAAGTCAAAGAAAATCTCATACTGTAGAGGAGGAAATGGTTCCCCCTGATTTCCCTTATCCTCCTTTGTCTTCATTATCAAATGAAATTGATTTATCTCCTAATATGAATATCTCTATTGCTGATGAAGTAGGTAGTGAGAAAAATTTGCCTAAAAGGAGCAAAGTTGTCTTGAATTAGAAGCTCAAATATCTCCCGAAATAGAGCGAGCCCAATCTGATAATGAAAATGGTAAGATATCCTATAATAGTCATAATGATGAATCTCAAAATAATTATACTTGTCTTTTATATTTCCATGATATTCTCTTACCTTTGCCTCCCTGTCATGACAACGGCTCTGTATTGGGCGGAAATATATGTTCAATTGATTCCCTAGAGCATAACATCCATGATAGCCCTTGATATTCAAGTTGATACTAATGTGCATGATTTGATTTTTGAATATGATTTAGTTGGAATTGATGTTTTTTCACCTGAATCATTCTGTCTTCCTTCATCCTTAACACATTACACACAATACCCTTATCTATTTGATGAGTCTACTACGCCAATGATTTATCTAAGATCTTTAGATATTTATCATGTTGGTTTTGATTAAAATAAGGTACATGATGGTGTTGTCTCAAAATTAGAAGGGGAAAATATTTAATTCCTTGTTCATGGTGTTTTTAATTTTTATTCTTTAATAGGTGAAGAGGAACATTTTACATCTCTAACAATTCAAGAAAGTCCTCTAGTCGATTTGTCCTCATTCTTAATCCTTGAGGAGTCTCATGTGTTAAATGCCAAATATGATCCAAAATTCAACGGGAATGCAAAAAATTACATATATAACCATGAATATAGAGATACAATAGAAATATCACTTCATTTCATTAATCTCAAAATACTAAAATATGCTTACAAACAGAATGGAAATAAACTAGCTCGGACGATGGAAGCTTATCTTTGAGAAGAGATGTGTTGGCTACATGCCTCTGAAATATGTTACAATGAGGCTCAAGGGCCTATTTATTATTTAACAACAAGGGAAAAACCTAAACAACCAAAACCTTAACCCTAGGAGATGGAACACCAGAGTTTGTGGGCCTAGTTGGGGTTAGTTGGGTAGCCAACTTCCTGGGGTCGTAACTTGGTCATATTATTTTCTTTTGGCATGTACTATACCTTGTTGGAAATGTCTCTCCGACTAATACAATATTTGAGGCAAGCCCCTACCTATGGTTACAGGCATGCAACAGACCTAAAAACACACCATTTAGGGGGTCAAAACTTCTCTGGAAGTTCAGGACCCAAAAAATTGCTAAAAATAGTAAATGCTGAAATAAACAAGGAAATAGATGAAACTAACTGGAGGTCTAGGTGAAATAGGTAGGGGGTCACTAATATACATCTGGATCATTCCTCCCTTCTTAGGAAGCAATGGTCCCCATTGCATGCAAAGCCTCCACGAGGTGAGGAAATTTCTGCTGAACCTGGTCCCTAGTGAACCACTTGCCTTGGTGAAGGAGTTGTCTTGGTTTGACAACTTGATATAGATAGATCCTCTGCTCACAAGTGTTTTTGATATGCATTTCCATGACCTGATTAGATGTGGCCTATTCCATGCATTCCAGGTTTAGCTCTATTGGTGTGAGTTGTTCTGCAATGTTGGATGTGTCCAACAATTGTGGAAATTATGGCTGAAGGCAGTCTACATTGAACACTGGGTGCAGATCAAGGAAGGGTGGGATTTTGAGCTCGAAGGAATTGTCCCCTACAACCTTGGTGATGGTATATGGCCTATAATGGAGTGGGTGAAGCTTGCAGTGGGGTCTAGCGAGGTGCTCCTTCTGCAAATGTAGCCAAACTTTGTCACCCATGTGGAACTTATGCGACACTTGATGTTGATCATGGCACTGTTTGTACTTAGAATTGGCTCTTTTTAATATATCATGGATCTACTGGTGGATGTATTGAATGCGCTCAATGAAGTTGTTAGCCTTGTCAGCTTCGGACTGGATGTGAGCTGAATCTGATTAAGTAGTTGCAAATGGTATGGCTACATCAACGGGACATAATGGCTAAAATCCCAGCCCTACCTGAAAAGGGCTATGACCCGTTGAACTATGGAGAGATTTGTTGTAGTTGTGCTAGACACAGGGGAGGCTTTCATCCCATGTGCATGAATGCTTCTAGTTGTACATGGGAAAAATGTGTACAATAATCCTGTTGACGACCTCTGTTTGGCCATCAATTTGGGGGTGGAAAGTTGTGGAATTAGTAAGTTTGGTATCCAACATTGACCAGAGACTTGACGAAAATGCTCTTAGGAATCTGTTGATCCCAAAGTGTACCCACACTCACTCAAAGAAGAGCTTAGTAATGGCCTCTGTTGTGATACTCTTCTTGCAGGCTACCATGATGGCTATCTTAGAGAATATTTCATCAACCACGAAAACGCAGTTGTTGTCGTGTTTAGTAGAAGGAAGACCCAACATGTAATCCATGGAGATGGATTCCTAAGGTCGACTAGGAGTAGGAAGAGGAGTATATAGGCCTTGATTCTTGATGGTTGGTTTGGCAATGATGCAGGCGGTGTAGGACCTAATTTACTTCCCAACATCCTAATGAAGTTTCAGCCAGTAAAAATACTTCTATAGTACTGCCACTGTTTTCTCTACTCCGAAATGTGTAGTGACCTGACTATATTGCTCCTCCTAAAACCTATTTTCATGATCACTTGATGGAACATAGATGTGTCCCAAGTGGCATAGAAGTGCATCCTGAATTTGAAAATTCAGAACTTTCTTACCTTCCAAGAGTGTCTGATATGTGCTACCGAATTTTGGATCCATGTTGTAAAGATGCGGCCACCCCGAAGTCTCGTTCCCACAGGAGTCAAGCACACTAATAAGTGCCATGACTGGTGGTCGACTGAGGGAGTTTGTAACATTATTGGTGCTAACCTTCTTGTACTTAATGTTCAAATGGAACTATTGAAGATATTTGGACCATTTCTGATGGTGATCGTTCTGCAACATCCTTGGAGTTTGTATGAACTACAGGGGTCAGTGGTTTGTATGGATGTCTGTTTCCTTCCCCAGAATGTAATGCTTCCATTGACGATAGACCTGCACAATGGAAAACATTTCTTTTTCATAAGTGGGATGCTTTCAAACTGTGTCTGAAAGTGTCTCACAGTGGTTTGCCACTAGATGCCCTTGCTGAGTAAGAACTGCACTAATAACATAGTCGGAAGCATCTGTCTCAATCTTAAATGGTTATTGCAGGTCTAATAATGTGAGCACTTGTTTAGAACAAAGGTGATGCTTCAACTCGGAAAACACTTTCTATTGGGTTTTGGACCAATTTTTTTTTCTTTTTCTCTCCCTTGGTGACTTGACTTAAAGGTCAAGCGATATGAGAGAACCCCAACATGAACCTGCGGTAGAAATTGGCAAGACCCAGAAAGTTGCAGAGCTCTGTTAGATTCATTGTGGCTAGCTAATCTTGAATGGCCTGTATCTTGGATGGGTCCACATGCACACCCTTCTCATCAATCGTGTACCCCAGATATTGAACCTGGGTCATGCCAAAAGTGCATTTCTCCAAATTTTCACACAACTAGTGTTCTCGCAGGGTTTGAAGGACTTGTCGAATATGGTGGAGGTGCTCTTCCCAACTCTAGCTGAAGATCAAGATGTCATCTAAATAAACTACCACGAATGTATTGGTGAAGGGTCACAAGATGTTTTCCATCAGTCTCATGAAGGTTGTGGGGGCATTCGTCAACGTGAAAGGCATGACCAACCATTCGAAAATGCCCTCCTTGGATTTGAAGACAATATTCCAAACATAGGAGGGTTCGATAGGCACCTAATGATAGCGGGTATTTAAGTCAATATTGATGAAATATTTGGCCCCCTTGAGCTGGTCCTGAAGGTCATCAATCGGTGGGATTGGGTACCTATTCCAAACAGTGATTGTGCTAAACACCCAATATTCAATACATAGTCTCTAGATCCCGTCCTTCTTCTGTACCAATATAATCGGGCTCCCACATGGTGATGAGATTGTCCTAATGTGCCCTTTATGCAATAGTTCTTGAATTTTCCTCTTGATCTCATTGTTCTCCAAAATAGATTGTCGATAGATCGTTCCATTGGGTAGTGGTGCACCCGGTTCCATATCGATGGAGTGCTTGACCTGACAATGCACAATTACCCTTGTATTTGAGGTGAAAATGTCCCTGTAATCCTCCAAGACCTTGTCCATATGCTACTGCTGTGCAAAGGAGCCTTATCTGGAAGTCCTGGCCACAACCTTCTTCTTTCCCTGAGGGAAAATCATAAGGAAAACAAATTTCCTAGTATTGGAAATGAGCTTACTACATTTCTTTGTAGTGATCAAAGATATGGAGGTAGGCGGGGCTACCTCTAGTATCATGTACAACTTATTACCCAAACTAATAATCACAGTGCGAGGTCTAGACTCATATACAACATGTCGCTTCCACAAGTATGGTTGTCCTAATAATACATCACAAAATTCAAGAGGAGAAATATCACACAATACCTCATCTGTGAATGGCTTGATGCTGTAGGGAAGGAAACATTGTTCACTGACGCAGAGATCTCGTCCTTGGTGAAGCCACTTGATGGTGTATGGATGCGGCTTTGTTGTATTTGGGTCCTGGGAGGCCCAACTGCTTCATGACCTCTACTGAAATGAGGTTCTTTTCACTCCTGCTATCGACAATGAACTACAACAGAGAACCCTTCACCCACATTTATGAGTGCAAGAGGTGTTCCCCCTCCTTTGGATATTCAGGCTCATTCTTTTGGATCTTGGTGGTGGCTATAGTGGCACTGGGTTTCGCATCAATGACATACTTCCCTTTTTCATTCCCCTTGTCGAGTTCTAACTTAGAGTTGGAACATGCATATGATTCAGAAGCCTTCAACTCAGCCACCATTGATTACTCGGCTCGAGACTCACTTGTGTTGTGAGTGGTGCAAGTTACACCATTTCCCTATGTCCTTCTTTGTCTTCGTGGTGTTTTTCTTTTATTGCGGCTTTGGCGGGTTGTCCTAGGTCACCTCACCTTGGATTTTTCCTTTACTCTATGGTTTGGGGGTGACTTTTCCTTACTTCAGATTCGTAGATCCAAAGTCCGACTTCTCCTGTTTAAACTTATGCTTAAACTTAACAACATATCAGTACACTGTGCTGAGTGAGGAGATATCCAAGAACTCCATCTCGTCTTGGATGTACTCGTATATATAGTTGTAGTACTTGAGTACCAAATGTAGCTCAGGATCCTTGATACCTAGGTTCTTAAGTAGAGTATGGAAAACATTTATTAAATCTGGAATATCTTGGTCCCTTCCAGGTCGTAGAGTGGTCCACTTGATTTATTTATCTTCATAGCTCATGAAGATAACCATTTAGATTTAACCATTTATCCATGGAATTTGCATCTATTTGGCCCTCAAATATTGGAATATCGAATTTAACTTTTACCTTAAAAGGAGTGGTTATTGGATGAAGATGTGTTGCCTTTGCGTAGTCGTCGAAGGATCTAGGAAAATTTATCCATCATCGCGTTCCTTTGTCGCTCGAGAGCTTCCTTGATTAGTATTTGGGAAGGATCTCTAACCCCCTGCTCTTTCTTTTCTTCGACATGGGAGGCCGTTAGAGTTTGCGAGGTTGGTATTATAAAGGTTCAACCAGTTCGATCCCTAACTCCTTATACCCTGACCTCGTTGGGGACATGCAAATAAAAACAAAGAAAGAGCATACCGCTTTGATACTATTGATCCAAACTTAAACATGAACGCACAAAATTACAGATATAACCATAAATAAAAAGATGTAGTAGAAATAACACTTCATTTCATTAATCCCAAAATACTAAAATATGCTTACAAATAGAATAGAAATAAACTAGCTTGGGCGATGATAGCTTATCTATGAGAAGAGATGTGTCGGCTACATGCCTCTGAACTGTGTTACAATGAGGCTCAAGGGATTATTTATTATTGAACAATAAGGGAAAACCCTAAAAAACCAAAACCATAACCCCAGGAGATGGAACACCAAGAGTTTATGGGCCCTGTTTGGGTTAGTTGGGCAGCCAACTTCCCGAGGTCCTAACTTGGTCATATTATCTCAGTTTCGTGCATAAGATACCTTGTTGGAAAGGTTTCTCTTAATACTAAAATATTTGCATTAGGACCTTGTCTATGACAATAGGCTTGTAGAAGACCTCAAAAAAACACCGTTTAGGGGGTCAAACTGCTCCAGAAGTTCAAGACCTGAAAAAATGCTAAAAGTAGTAAGTGCTGAAATAAACAAGGAAACACATGAAGCCGACTGGAGGTCTAGGTTGAATAGGCGGGTGACCACCAATATCCACCTAGATCAAAATATGATCAAATTAGTGGCTTTAACAACTATAATCCCATTGACAATGTATTTATTGATGCATCTAATGATACTTGTTCATATTCACTTGTTGACCTCACTAACCCACTAAAATGTAATGATCCACATTTTGAAATTTTAGGGACTTGTTAGGAAGTTGAGGCACTTCAACTCCTTTTCATGGTTATGCTAGGTTATCACTATCCTAATGAGATCCATGAACTAGGTCATATTAGGGTGCTATCACAAGATTCTCCTTTTAGTACCATCTCACTAAATGCAAGTTCATTTTTGAAATATTCTAAGTCGAGTGATGTTTCTTTGAGATAATCTTTCCATCTTTTGTTAACCACTATGCACTACTCCTTGTACTTTGATGTATTCATTGAATCATGTACACTAACCATTGTTTTAAATCCTTCAGTTTCTCATCTTGCTGGTGCAAATTGTGATAAGGTACAAGTTGGGGCTATCTTACATCTAGAAGAAGAAAATAATAAGAATGTTAACAATATTTCTTCTGGGATACAATCCACTATATGAGAGGGAGGAAATCACATGGAATATCTCTTTCATGAAACTCATCTAGTTTATTCATCTGCATTTTTAAGACCAGAATAATCTTATGTCTTTGGTTCCCAATTTGTAAATATTAGAACATCTGATCAAACCAACAATACTATAGTCAGTGATGATTTTGATGTAACAACTGATGGTGAATGTATGCATTCATTTCTTGATCTTATGAAGCAACCAATATTCGATGATCTACCATTTGAAGGTTCATAGGTTTGTTAGGACAATGAGGCACTTCAACTCTCAATTATGGTTATGTCAGGTCCTCACGTATTTGACAAGATCCATGAACAATATTAGGTTAGGATTTCCTCATTAGATTATTCTTGTATCACGATTGCACCAGATGAATGCTCATCTTCAAAATATTTTCAGGGTTTTAAAGCTATTCATTTGAATATCATGATAGAATTACTGACTGGTTGGAAGATTCTTGTTTAAATAATTCCTCTGAAAATAGCTGATATCTAGTCTCTCTTGTGATTGATTTAGGGTTAAAAATAAATGAAAGTATGTCATGGATAAATGTTCAGGGTTTTCAATTTTACCATTCCATTTATTAGGATAGAGTGTCTACTTGCTTAGAAATATCTTTTCTGTCACACTTTCTTGTCAGCAGGTGTGACCTTCTTGCTTTTGTGCATGATTTAGAGGTAAGTATATTTTTTTTTTGCATAATACTTCGTATTGGGTTAATAATTGACATATTTGTTTTTTCAAGTTGGGAACAACTGTGATGACTACATTGGAAGTTTGACTTCACATGCCTTGATCTCCTTTTGATTAAATTAGGGTTATAGGTTAACAGTAGTTAGGTTTTGCAAGTGAGGATAGATATGAATGCTATAGTTTCCTCCTATATTTTCTCGTTGTCTTTCCAAATCGATTCCTGTTTTATTGCAGGTTCTTTTACTTTGCTTCACGAAATTATACACTTATCTTATGTTCATTTTCCTTCATTACTTGACACTTCATTGCATTCATGAATTGCTTGCAAAACATTGCATGGCTCTTTTAATTGCATCTGCATCATACTCTTCACTTTTCCTTTATTACATGTAGATTTGATCACTGCATTGCTTCATGCATTTATTTTACATATAACATTACATTCTCCTTGCATTGCATTTACTTACTGCTTACACTACCTTAACATTTATCTTTTCATTTAAGCCTTGTTTTCTGCATGTTATTTGCAAGTTTGTACATGAATAAAATCTAGAAGGGATTTTCTGGTCACCTTGCCAAAATGTTGAAATATTAGTCCAAGGTTGTCTGTGTTTCCGGGAAAACTAGTGTCTTTTCAATCTGTTAGTCCCACTAAGATTCGTAGCTATCTTAGAAACAAACAATCAAAGCACTTTGTGATTTCCTTTATGTATGATAGATAAGAGAGAAGCAAAGGGACCAACCTGGATATTCCGCTTGACTCCTTGCTTGATTTCTCCCTCCCTTGATAGAGCTTGCAAATCCTCTCCTACTTGCCCCACTTAGAGAATACCTGTAGAGACAAAGTAACAAAACACCATCAAAGCATCTCAATCTATAATATCATAAACAATGCAGAATCAGAAATACATTGATCATACAATTGCATTCACAAATAGCAAGATTCATAAATACATGATTGTATGGAGGAAAAATCAAAGAACTTTATTAATAATAGAAGAGGGGATTACAACCCAACTGTCTGATCCAACATCATCCTCCCAGCATCAAAGCCCTCTTCACCTCATGAAAAGCAAGATCACCCAAAAAACAATGTTCCTTCTCAAAGATAAACCAACAACACTTCCTTACAAATTACAAAATTCTAGCCTCCAGATCTGTCAGATGAGGGATCCATTTATAGATGTCTGCAAGGGTGTGAGTCAACTCTGGGTTTTTGATTAGTGTCATTCCACTAATAATTCTTGGTTCCACTTGGAGATTTTATTGATCTCTTACTCATCCCTGGGTGAATTCAAAGAGGCAAGTGTCAGAGGAGAAGTTTCTAGAAGATTCCATGAGCATCCACTTAGCAAACTGTCTCAGCCATTTGTCCATTATCACTCATCGCACCCTACAGAAGGCCTCTTCAGTATGCATCACGCCTGGCTAGTGTAGGAGCTAGTATGCACCGTACCTTGACAGTGGAGTAGTAAGTATGATCCAGTTTTGGCCAATTTTAGGTGGTTTTTCAGGTGGAACTTCTGAGAAATGATGTAATCAGTTGATCATGATCCTTTAGGGTATGAAACAACACTTTTAGGGGTTAAAGATCCCTTGGTTTATCGACATATGTGATTGGGGTGGGTTGAAGTGCCCAAATATGTCTATAACAGTTGCCCCCTAAAGCATGAGGTCGTAAATCTTTTGATGTCGGGTGAAATGCTTTATCATGAGGATCTGAGGTATTTGAACTAGAAGGTGATATGTATAAGATACAATACAAACATCATCATCATATTATTTTCATGATATAGCTGAGGTGGGCATCCCCATGCTCAACTTTATAAATTCATTTTCATGTACATAGAATAGATAATCGTCTACATTTGCAGAGTAGTGATTCTTCATATGAAGGGTCATCATCCCTGGCTTGGATGACCATTTATGTAGCTTCTGTGTACATTTGATGTCTTTATTTTCCTAAATATATCACAACCCGGATGGATTAAACTAGATCTGGGGTCTTCAAACTCGTTCAATCCTTGCCTGATGTACAAGTCGATCCATGTGAAAAGATGTTCTGAAGTCGAACATGGAAAGACATCGCCTGATTACCAACCAATGATGTAAGTTGTTAACAGGCGCAAGAGGAATCACCGATAATGATAATGACCCTCAAGGTACTACAGTACAATTTACGTGGTGTGAATATATGATCCGATGTCGAACACCACGCAAAATATTTTGGTCGAAGGTCATTGATGTAAACCTGTCGTCGAAAGTGAGAAACTTTCCATTGAGGCATGCAAGCTTCAAAGTACTTAAAGGGTTGTTTCTAAGTCAACTTCTTGGATAATGAGCTGATGTCGACAAGAAGTGACCCGTTGTAGGAGGGCCTTGATGTATCCCACATCTATGACACGAAACGAAGAAAATGATTTTCTGGAGGTGAAAATGATCTGATGATACAAGCTTTAGGAATGACGGTCATGAAAAATGGAGGGTGAAGGTATTGCAGTGAATGAGGCGTTAGCTAGATGGATTGGTAGCGTTAACCCTAAAATATGGATGGCATGGAGGACCAATGGTGATATGACCGGCGAACGGAATAACCCAACCCGACTCAATCATGGTGATGGAGTGAAAGTGTCATGTTCAAGAGCGACCTGCTACCAATAAAATTCTTCAAATTTTCTTCCATTTTTCCCCAGTCATTTCTGACCAGTACCTCCTTATTTTTGTCAAGCTTGAAGAGGATAACATATGCTTGTTCTATAATTTTCCCTTTGGGCAAACCTGTCACTATGTTTTAGCAAGCCTAGTGACAATGAAACTCATTCTTGTCTAGATGGACAAGTTTGTTGCTATTGTTTTAATGAGTTTAACGACAAAGACAACTTGGTCCTTTTCATGTTTAGAGAGTTTGAAAAGGGATGAAAAGGAAACTCCAGTAGTTCTTTTTCGTATCATAATCCCTTGAGTCTGAAAAAGATTAAAATAATACAAAAGGGATGACTTTTCTAATCACTTTAGTGAGCCGAAAAAGACAAGCGCTCGATCTTTTTGTGGGATAATCCCTCAGGTCCAAAAATATTAAAATACAGGAGGGATGGCACTTCCCCTTTCTTTAACGAGCTGGAAAGGCCAATAGCTAGACAATCTTTTCATATTTAACGAGTCTAAAAAGAGTTTAAAAGAGACTCATTTTTTGAGGAACGAGTGGTGTTTTGGGTAGCAACTAGTTCCAGGTAAGTTTGGAACTTCTCAAAACATAGCAGTGTGAAGAGGGTGGCTAACCGAACCACTCATCACAACTGTTCCTCAAAAGGGTAAACAATCAAGTGGAAGTGTATGATTGGCCAAAAGAATGGAGGTGATGGTAGAACACAACCAAGGCTCAAAAGGTTGATTAGCATGGAAATCACAAAGGTCGTTTACTGAAGGTGGGTTTATTTTTTAATGATCTTGAACCTTGCGTTAACATATGCTTAATAGCGGGTTTATTTTTTAACGAGATTGAACTTGGCGGAAACATTGCTCATTGCAGTAGTCAAAGATGTCTCTCATTGGTAGGTTCATTTTTTTTAGTGAGCTTGAACTCTACGATAACATATGCTCACTGCCTTTTTATGTAGTCTAGAAATGACCAAACTATAAAGCTAGAAAAACTAAAAAGCTAAGGAACTACTGAGGTTAGGTAGGATGGTTTTGTCTTCCATCTAGACAAAACCCTTCCTTTGGTCCATCGGGTGTGTAGATGTTTTCGAACCAACTCCCTAACCTAAGAAGTTAAAACTAAAAATCTAAGAAAAGAAATTGGTCCTTTTTTCCCTTGCATAAAAAGGTTTGCATGCCCCCAGGCATCAAGAAAAGGAGAGTTTCCAGGTCACCATAGGAAGTCACTGCGGTTAAGCAATATTGTTTCGTCTGCGGTTAGAAAAAACACTTCCTTGGCTTTGTCCACATATTGGACAAAAGTGAATGGTATTTCAGACCAATCACATGACCTACGAGGAAATGGTTGTTTCAGACCAATCACATAACCTACAAGGAAATGGTTGTTTCAGACCGATCACATAACCTACAAGGAAATGGTGTTTCAGACCAATCACATAACCTACAAGGAAATGGCTGTTTTAGACCGTTCACATAACCTACAAGGAAATCTGTATTTTCAGCTGGGTTCATTTGTCAAAGTAGACCAGGGAGCATGCCCCCTAAGCTTCGTTACATTCACCAGACTACTCACTGCAATCAGGTGGATGGAATGAAGGTTGAAGAGACACTCTTGATGCAAAGAGACCATTTAGGGATGATGTTTGACTTGGAGCTGTGTTTGAACTAGGAAATGAAAGCTGGTCGGTAAGCTGTACCATTTTTCCTTCATGCAGGAAACACATTACTCGAAAGAGTGTGGAAAAAATAGCTTCCATGCTATAAACATAGTCATGTCCAAGGAGTAGATTGTAATCTAATTGTCCTTGGACTACCATCACGTTCAAGTGAACGATTTTACTTTTCAAAGTTATCGGCAACTTCGGAAGGATCCCTAACGGTCGACTAGTTCCTTTGTCAAAGCCTGATAAGTTTTGAGTAACAGGCACAAGCGATGGCGAACCAAGCGCTTTCCAAGCAGTTGAGAAAAGGATACTCACTGAAGCTCCTTCATCTATGATAGTGCTAAACACTATCATTTTGTAAACTTGTAATATGATTCGGAATGGTACATTAGATGGAAGGCAGGGTCTTGCTAGTTGATTCCAATCGAAGGAAATGACTAGACTGCTTGGAGGGGGTACCAGATAAACGGTTGAATGAACCCCTTGAACTAGGGAATTTTCCTCTTGTTGTAATGGAACGAGCGGATTTCCCCCAAGTTCATCAGACTCTGTAGTAACAAAAATAATTTGAGCAGTATTGTTCTCATTCTCTTTGGACATCGTATCATTTGAAGGTGGACCTTCTAAGTGTAACAACACCAGTAAAACTAAAATTAATGTCAAAAGGAAAACAATTCTTTCAATGAAATTATACCTGTACTTTCCGGCTGCGAAGTGACCACAAGATTTTGGGGACGACTCTCCTCCCAACCGTAGGCTCAATTGTGCAGGATTCTGCTACAACTGGCCACCCCCGAGCCCTCAATCAACGACTACTGCCAGAATTCCTAAGTCTCAGCATTCTCCCAAGAGAATGAAGATGGAACCTCAGAATGATCAACCCTTTCCATCCTCCTCATCGTTCCTTAAATAGAAAAAAACATTGGATGGGAA